>JAQQSY010000062.1:14438-30346 GCA_028646535.1 Procyon lotor
ATACTGGAGGGTGGGAATTTTTAACCATTCCTATTACTTATAACACAATCTAGCACATAGCAGGTGCCCAGTATATATTCTTTGAAGCAAATGACTCGAGAATAATTAGATTATACAGAGTCATGAATTATAGAAAAATAAAAATACTTCTTTTTTTTTTTTTTACATCTGAATTGATGGCTGGAAATTTACTATCTGCTGTGTAGTGAAATAATACTATTGAGTCATAAAACTACCCTTATGTATCAAAAATAAGACAGGGCTAGTGAATGAAGTCAGAAAACTTTCCTGCATCTATGTCTACTTCCTGTTGGGAAGCAATGAAATCCATTTACTTCAGGAAGATATAACAACAACAACAATACAACTATCTTTACAAAGTTTACTATGTATTTATCTTATACACACAGAAATCCTTGAAGTTGTATCTTTGTTTGGTGGTGGAGGTAGGAAGAATTATGTGTGTGTAAGAGTTCCGCAAGGAGGGAGTATAACTAGTATTTTTGGTCTTGACTTTGGTATCTAGGTCTCTATCTAGGCTGCCCATCATAATTGCTGCTAGCCACTTGTGGCTTTTGAGCCCTTTACAGGTATCTAATCCAAATGGAAATACGCTCTGTATAAAATATACATGGGATTTCAAAGTGTATGAAAGTGTAAACTATCTCAATTTTTAAAATTTTTTTCTATTTTAAAATTGTATACTTTTATTTTTATATTTTTTTAATTTTATTTTTTCAGTGTTTTGAGATTCATTGTGTATACACCACACCCAGTGCTCCATGCAATTCGTGCCCCCCTTGTTACCCACCATCAGGCTCACCCATACCCCACCTCCCTCCCTTCCAAAGCCCTCAATTTTTAAAATATTGATTACATGTTGAAATGATGATATGTTGGATATATTGGTTTATAAAATACATTGTTAGAAGTAATTTCATCTGTTTTTTTTTCCTACTAGATAGTTTAAAATTGTGTGTATGGCTTGCATTATATTTCTATTGGGCATTGAAGAGTATGGGTCTGGACCATTTTGCTCAGACACATTTACTAGTCTCATCTCTGCCTCTTGGACAAGAATATATTCCTATTACTTGGTCTGACCTGTTGCCCCAGTAACTTTATACCTCCACTTTGACATTTTCTTGGGCTGAGGAATAAAGAGCCTATGTGGATATATCATTTAATTATTCCAGATAAACTGAAATTACTTCCAGAGTCTAGCATTTGTAAATTACAGTTAAGATAAAAAAATTAATTGAATGACTAAGACTCCATTTATAACTAGGAATTATATAGGGTTCTTTCTTTCTTTTTTTTAAAGATTTTATTTATTTATTTGACAGAGAGAGAGAGAGAGAGATTACAAGTAGGCAGAGAGGCAGGCAGAGAGAAGGAGGAAACAGGCTCCCCGCTGAGCAGAGAGCCCGATGTGGGGCTCGATCCCAGGACCCTGAGATCATGACCTGAGACGAAGGCAGAGGCTTTAATCCACTGAGCCACCCAGGTGCCCTAGGTTCTTTATTTTTAAGTTACTTATTTTCACTTTCACAGATATATGCATTCTCTATCACTATGTTAAACATAAAATTAGCAATGAACTCACCAAAGACAGGTGCTTGTTTTTCCCTTGGGCATTTTTTACAGATGAAATTTCTATTTTAGAGAGAATCAAGCATGTGTTGGGCATATTATGATTCATGTAGAAGATATTCACTTCCATGTTGACTTCAACAGCAAAAGTAAACAATTTGGGGTAGGGTATAAAGATAAGACTGTAGAAACCACAGGACACATAATCCAGACATTTATAAATTAAATATTTCTATAACCATTGCAGGCAGGGCAGAAGCTTAATCTCTTGAAGGGGTGAACAGCTCTGTGTCTAATGCTGCATATACAGCATTAGTTGAAAGGATAATTTCAAGAATTATATGGCTAACCCAGGCATTTAAAAATTCTATTTAGGTGAAAAGAGTTGTGTTCGCATAGGTCACCTAGACAGGCAGACTACACTAATCAGATCACTTGGACAATTACTGTAATTTCCACATCTTTGAATTTATGTAGTGAAAGTTGTATAATACCAGTGTATTTGGAGAATTATTGGGTATAACACGTTCATTTTAGCAAAGATGAAATGTAAAGAGGTGAGTTCAGTATTGCACAATGACTTAATGGAAACCTGGTTTTCTGGTCCTTAGATTATTCCTCAGTAGAATCTGAAGGCAGGAAGAAAATTTCAAAAGTTTTCTAATGAACAATGAATCTTGGAACACTGAAAAAATAAAAATTAAAAAAAAAGTTTACTAATAATCTCCACTGTTCCAAGGACTCTTCTTTCATGTTAGAAAGATTAATTTATTATTCATTCTTACTTTTCTCTTTGCGCAGCAATATGATGGTATCTACAATTAGAAACATTTCTGAGAATTATAAAAATTTTAATTTGTGAGCAGCAGTGTCTATTCATTGTACCTTCCATTAGCTCATGCCTCTTTTGCAAGAAGTCTGGGAGCCAAATTGGTTTCACATAGATGTGATAATGCAAGTTTTTTTCTGTGCCTATGATGAAATTGCAGAACTCAACAAAGTTTTGAATTCTGGATTTTATTAGCAATACTCACATAGTTGACTCACTTTTTTTTGTCTTAACCAATGAACACTTCCTTTTTAATAGAGATGTTTTCATATTGCTTCATTAATAATTTCTAGTTTTCCTTTAATACACATAGTAACCTTATATTTTTCTCAAATCATTGAAATGACTGATAATGGCTATTATTGTTCTGTTTATCTATTTGTGAACTTTTAAAGTTTTAATACTTATGATTCTCACTATTAATATTTTCTTATAGGAGTTGCCTTCTGATTTAATTTTCTATATGGCTTCGTAATTTTCCTTCTCTTTTTTTTTTTCCTTCCCTTCTCTTGGGAGTCAGTGTATTGGTTGTCATTGTCACTAGAATTAGAAAAAGAAAGGCAAAGACTCTTCTGAATTTGCCGTAATGATTGCTCCTACAATCAGAGATTTTAGATTTAGTTCTATTTACCAAATATATTAAGTGACTATTATGTGCAAAACACTGCTCATGGAAAGATATCAATGTGAATGATGCTATCAAAAACTGCAGGTTTATGATGGAAATAACACAATCTGCATTTTCCTTGTAGAGGCTGAAAAACTGTAACTCTTGTGTTTCTATTTCTTTTTGAAGACATTCAAGCAATTTTCTTGGAATCCAAAGTGGATTTACATTTCAGTAGAATTTTGATTTTAAAAATATACTTTTTGTACATTAATAGTTAAAATTTCTCTCTCTCTTTCTTCTCTCTCTCTCTCTCTCACACACACACACACATTCCCCTGCCATACTTTCATTCAACTGGTAAAGAACGTTAGTCATGCCAATAATTTACACTAAGATAAACTATTATAACTAAATATTTGTCTTATACTGTATGAAACAAGCAAGAATGAGTAAAAGAAAGCACAGAAATTTAAGGTAACATTTTCAAATGTATGATTTATATTAAGAAGTCAACACAAAGATTGAACATGTTATTCAGGAATTATTCAGGGCTTTCATCCCAGAAGTAATTTGCTCTTTTTAAGTATGAGAAGACATGAAGACATTTTAATTTGCAACCAGGCTTGAACATGTTTGGTCTTTCTTCTTCTTTTTTTAAACCACCACTATTTCCTGCAGCTAAAAGATTGAAGATGGGGAGAATAATTTCTATGATGCCTTTTTTAAAGTGAAGGGTACATTGAGGGAACTTAGTAACCATTCTTAAATGTGGAGTGGAGTTTTCCATCTCCATCCTGAATTTCCATTTTATCCTTGCTAAATAGAAACCATAATAGTATAGAGTTATTGATAACCAAAAATTAAAATGAGTTTTCTAGTTTGGCTTCCAATACATACACACACACACACACACGTGTAAATATATGTATATATCTGGTATTTCACATGTTACTGAATGTTTTCTTTGAGATGAAATACTACATAGCACATACATAAATTAAATTCTTTACTAGTGTTGTACCTATTTATATAGAGTGAAATGGACGACTAAGACACTAAAATAGGTATTTTAAAGCAAGTTTTTTAATAGCAAAAATAACACATAGCTAAATAAGAATAGTATCTGTTTATAGATTGAAATTTATGTTGACTACTAAGTGAAGACATTTTGTACTTCTACACAGCAAATTTAGTGGAATCAGGGATTCATCCCTGTGGGGAATATGTTTTAGTTCAACCTTTAGTTAGGCAGCTCTGTTCTGGACTCATAATATAACATTTCCCTTCTTCACATCCAGGGCAAAACAAGTAGCACACATTTCCCTGAGGAATGAATTTAGGCAGGAAATGTGGAATGTACAGCCTAGACTTGCAAAGCTACAAGGTCACTTATTGGTCACAAGGAACTAGCAGCAGTCATTTTTGAGAGAAGAAAGAAGGAAACCAAAGTCTCCTTAGAAATACAGTTGATAAAAACTCAAAACCTAAAGTGGAATATGAGCAGTTACTTTTAGAAAAGAGATTTTTTAAAGTAATAAGGTCAGTAACATACTAGTGAAATGGCATACTAGTATAGGTAAAGATAGGACAAAAAGATATTGGGAAACAAAATAAAAATTAAGAAGTATAAGTGGAAGAATCAAGACCAAACCAAAGGAAGGACTATTCCCTAGCTAGACTGAGGAATTTCATTAGGTCTGTATGAATGGAGATAGGATATTTATTTTATAACTCCATATTCATTATATTTAGTTGTATGTAATTATGCTAAAGTTAAGTGGCTAAGTGTAAACTATACATAGTTTTCATTCATAAAAGGATTTCAATCACTACCATATCTTCATAAAATCCTGAATCAGATAGCTCTCTAGAGATGGAGTGGGCCCAAATGACTATAGCAATTCCAACAGATGGCCAGTTAGGTCTGAGTTACTGAGGTAACATAGCATTTAGCACTGAACCCCATTTATTGTTTTCTTCTAACCTTTATGGAGCCAGTCAAATTAAATATTTGACACAGAAGCCCTGAACACAAAAACCATTTACTGTATGGCAGCAATCAAAACAGGAAAGGGGAGATAGCCCTTCTGGGAATCCAGAAATACTCAGATACCTCTGAAAGCAGAGAAATGTCCTTAGGTTTGATATAAGGAGATAGCAAACAAATTGGAATGAATTCATCTTTGACTAATTGTGTTTGCCTGACCAGCATGGGTTTCCACTATTATTTTCCAACAGAAAATACGTGAAAGTAGAAAAAGTTCTCATTTTAGTATCAGGGATGCCCCCACTTTTGGTTTTCCAAGGTTATCTTCGAGCTGCTCAGTTCCTCACCTGGGCTTTCTGTATAGAGTGAAACAAAGGGCTTAATTGGCCAGTTTATCCACTAAACCCTATATGAAACCATCTGACTATGTCCCTTTGGATTTTATTTTTGCCTTATGTTTGTCTGATGAATCTACTTGACCTTTTTCATGTTGTCCTAACGTGGACACTAGCGTATTCCTTTCCTCCCCAATATGCAATTTTATCCAAACAGGACTCCTTGAACTTTAGTATGTTCAGAAAGACCTTCTAGTCCACCTAATCTGAGGCAGGCCAAAACATGTAACATTACTTGATTATTTAATTCATTTTTTACTAGATAACCCATGCATATTTAATGCAAATTTCAAAAGGGGCATCTAAATGTATACACTGAAAAACATAACTTTCTCTCATTCTTATAATCTCATTGCCCATATTTCCCTACTAGGGCAGTTTCTGTTATAGACTAATATGTCATTGATATGACTTACATGTGTAATTTTCTAGAGACTCTCTCTCTCTCTCTCTCTCCATCATCTATCATCTATCTATCTATTTATCTATCTATCATCTATCATCTATCTATCTATCTATCTATCTATCTATCTATCTATCTATCATCTATCTATATCATCTATCTATCATCTATCTATGGTAGCATTCTCTATATGCTAGTCTATAACTTGTCTTTATTTAACTTAGCATATGTCTCTGAAATTGTTTATTAGTATATAAAGCCACCTCATTTTTTAATGGGTACAGTATTCTCTTTTATAGAGATGCTTTCAGCCAGTCTTCAATTGATTTTCATTTATGTTGTTGTCAATATTTTGCATTACAAATAATGCAGCACTGAATATTTTCGTATGTGTGTCTCATAGTTTTTGTATCTCTAGCTATATAGTCAGTATATTTACACCAGCTTCTACCTTCTTTTCTCTTCTTCCAGCTTTTGTCATTTATAACATTACCCACAAAGCTCGATTTATAATATTTAATTCTCTTCTGTAATAATAATCCCTCATTTGCTCTAGTCTTAGTCTTATATTTAAGCAGATTTGGTGGTCACCATCAGTCCTTTTGCCATTGTTTCTTCACTCAAACTGTAGTGGATGCTCTAATGCTCTAATGTTGCTGCTCTAAAAGTTTCTTCAAGAAGTCATCTTGAGAACTATTCTCTGAGGTATTGTACATTCATTTCATTTACCTATTACCTTTATATTTGAATAACAGTGTGAATGGTAGATTATCGGATCACACTCTGCCTCTCTCCTGACTTAATTGCTCCACTGGATTTTGGCATTGAATAATGTCATAAAGAAAGGATCAGCTTTACTTTTTTCTGACCCTAACTGACTTAATCTTTTATTTTGAATGCCTAAAGAATTATTTATCTTTGATGTTAAATAAATCTATGAGTCTTAGGATCTTTCTTTATTATTTATTTATTTGCTTGTTTATTTTTACTTTGACAGGGTGCACTCTTTGAACCTGTACATTTAAGTCTCCTTTTCTTTCAGGAAAATTACCTGGATTTTATTTTTGTATAATTGTCCATTTTATCATTTAAAATATTTTATTTAAGGACTCCAACTATTCAAATATTGTATGTCTTTTGCTTTTTCTCCACGTGTATCATTTTTTATTTTCCTTTTTATTATTTTCTTAATTCTTTGCCTCTTTGGTGTCTTTTACTTTGTTTTTACAGCTAACACCTTTCCTGATGCTTTCAAAGTGGACTTCATTTCTGCGATAAGCATAATTTTTGTTCAACCTCTTTTCTAAATTGTGCAAGCTTATATTTTTTTCTCTTTAGTTGTCAATCAAAAATATATATGAATCACTTAATAGATGCCAGGAACTATTCTCAGGGTTAGTGATAAAGAAGTATAAAAGGAGACAAAAATTTCTTCTCTTATAGAGCTTATATTAGAATTGGTTTTTTTATCTGTGCTGTGATTCTGTTTTATTTAAGTGACTACTTCATCAAAATTCAAAATTCAATCTAATATTTTTATCTGATCCATGCAAAGTTATTCTTTTGAGTACATTTTTTCCGTCTTTATTTTTTTAATTTTTGGTAGTACAATCCTATGAAAATGTCTATTATAGGTTCCCTTATTGCTCATCTTTAAGTAACATTAATTCCTTCTAGATCCATTATTTACATGATTTTTTGAGGGCGGGGATAGTGAGAGAGAGATCAGATTCGTGTTCTAATCCAAGGTCTACAAACCAGATGTAGATCTAATATGGCTCATATGCTTTTCAAATAGCTTGTGAATTAGGAAAGTATTTTATATTTTTAATGGATTGGAAGAAGAAGGAGGAGGAAGAGGGGCTGGAAGATGTCACAGATACTATATGTGGCCCACAAAGCATATACTATTATCTTGGTCCTTTATAGAAAAACCCGGCAATCCCTGTTTTATGCTAACAACAGTTCTTTTTAATGAAACAAAATAATGTGTTAATGAATTTGTTAGCTTTTATCTATTTCAGAAAACTGAGATAGCACTGAAAAAAGCCTTCACCCCCAATCTCTCTTTTTTAGCTTGCCTCAGAAACAATATTTTTTCTTCAAGTATGGCCTTGCGTGTGTGTTTGCATGTGTGTGGGTGGGTGGGATTTATCATTTAGTCCTCTCATTTCTGCTTCTAGAGAGAATGCCAAAATTGGTCAGGGAAGTATCCTGCTATCAGCATAGATACTGTTTTAAGTTATACATATGAAGAATTGTTGAATTTGCTTTTGAAGATAGTGCTCTGATGCCTTTCTTTGCAACCATAAGTGTATTCTCACGGATTATCCCTAAACTTCCTTTTGGTTTTTTCCCCACATTTTTCAGATTATACTCGTATATTGTCACTTGACTTACAAATGTCATTTATATCCATTAAAGTTGGACATTGGGTTTCTTGTTCTCATAGTTGTATTTATCTGATTGCTCGAAGGAGAAGAGGAAAACATCTATGTTAGTCCCATATTTGAAAATTAAGCATCTTTTTAATAAAAATCCTGTACTCTTATTTTGCAATATGTCTCCAGAAAACTTTTAGGAATAAAGATAGTGAGGTAAAATATTAAAGATGATGTAAGTACAAGTTGTCTGTCTGTGAATGAACAGTAAATTCTCACCAGATGGACTCATAAATGGCTAATAAGCACACAGAACCATTGTGATTACACACCATGGCCAATTCCTCAGATCCCTGTGTGGTTGGTTAATTAAACTCCACATCTGACTTAAGCAACCAGAAGGATAGTATAAGAAATATGTCAAGTACTTGAATATTCTAAAGATCAGAGAGAAAGAGACTTATTCAGTAAATCAGCAACACACACACACACACACACACACACACACACACACACCCCATATATATATGGTACTGTGTTAGGTGCCAGTTTGTTCCTGTACTTAGCATCAAGCAGATCATTACTTTCCAGTCTACCAAAGGCAAGAGGAAATGGTTTCAACTAGAGATGTAACTGATACAAAATGAATCAGTTAAAGTGATAAGTTTAAAAGGAAAAAACCCAACACACATATCCAGGAAAGCTGGCTTTTTGACATAATGAGGATCATGGGAATAAATCAGACAGTGAAACTATCCTGACCATTAATTTTTCTTCTCAGGTTCTCAACATGGAGAGAGAAGAATTAGGATAACTTGATGAGTTCATCTGAAAGTGTAAATGAAAAAAAGAATGAGATTAGGTATACGGGAAGTTTGTTTTAGTTGTTCTTCACACATATTAACCTACACAGTGATGTTAAAATTTTTTAAATTTCAGACTGTGGATCTTATTTGAAATCATCTGGGCTTAGCTTAATTTTCAACATTTTGCAGTTGCAACATGTTTCCAATATAATTAAAAAGTAAGTTTGTTCAGTGTTCTCTCTCCCACCCTCATTTTCACTGAGGACATGAATTCTTTAAAAATGTGCATAGTAACATTCACTTTCTTTTCTGCTCCATGAGGGAATATAATTAACAGGGTGAAAGGCATTGAGCTGATGGTTCATAATGCACTAATTCATGATAGTGTATTAGCATTCTGATTAAAATAAAATACCTAATGAAACTAGAAGAAGATTTTATTCTCACCCTTCACGTGTGTGGTGAGTTCTGAGATTCAGGCAATGCTGCAGCAGAAAGGCTATCGTAAGTGAATGCTGCTTAGGAAGCTATTCAACGGGAGTTTTTAAACAGCTGTTCCCAAGCTTCATTAAGACTCATTATGAGTTGTCATGTAATAGAGAACTTATATTTTTTGATGATCTCTGCATACCAGTAAAGATAAAAGTATGTCTTAAGGCAGAACTAAAAAGAACAGAAGTTGGTACATATTAAAAATAGATTACTAAAATGCCCTAGTTAGCTGGCACAGACCTTAAAAGCTTAGTACAATCATTCAGATTTAAAGGGAAAGATAAAAAGTGACTAAACTCACTGAGCTTTTAATACATCAACTGTTATATTTTAGGAAAAAAACTCTATTCTTTTATATGAAAGGTACCTGGGGGCCTCGGAGATTGATCTGCACCTCTCTTGATGGGAATTCAGAGAGCTGGCATGGTCACACCTGAGAAAGGCATCCCGATGGTTTTTCTACTTGTTACCTTGGCTTCAAGTGCAGGTAAAGTCACATCTTCCCTCCACGCATCACACCCCTGACACCTTGCTCACACCATACAAAGTGAAAGGTTATCTCAATTCTTCGTCAAAGCATGAGGGTCATGGCTGCAGCTAGTTCTGTATCAACAGGGACCTCCAGAATGAATAGATAGAATGGACTTGGCAGGATGTATTTGGAGGAGTAAGGAAATTAGAATTGGTTTGAAGTTTGGAACTGTTTTCACAGAACAAGCTCACTGTTTTTTACTTAGCTTATTAACAAAAGTAGCAACGATTTTTAAGGGATGCCTTGATACTTAATACTGTACGAAAGGTAAGAAACACCAGGTATCCATATCAAGTGTTAATATTGCTCCTAATTTGAGTGGTATCATGAGGATGGTAGAGATGAATGGTGGTGGCTTGAATACCCCGAGCCCTGCTGAGAGCTGCCACACTTCCATCGACTGCAGTCCTTTCTCACAACAAGCAGTCGCCAGGGATAATCTTGTCAGAGATCTCCATGGCTCAGTGTCCACCCACAGCCCTGATGCCCATAGCTAGTCACACTCATCCAGACCTCCATCGGCTTTAGAAGAATTGAGAAAAGGGTTTTCCTTTTTACCAGTTGTTGTTTTTGTGAGGAGGAGACAGTGTGTAGCAGGAACACTGCCCATTTGCCAGCAGCAAACGGAAAAGCAGATTGCCATGAAGTTCAAGACAACGTGGAGCTTCTCAGAGAAAATTCTTTCATGACAGTGAGTCAGATGTGAAAGTGGTTAGAGGGAGAGTGCTTTGAAGCTAACAAATACAATTCCATGTAGTTAACAAATGCTGCAGGAAGTGGAGGGCGAGGGACACCACCCGACAAAGATTGCAGGGGCAGAGTAAGGGAAAATCGGATCTCTGTGCCCAGCAATAGAGGAAAGGTGGAAAGACTCTTTTACTCAAGATTAGTGCGAAAGGGAAAGGAGTTGGTGTTAGATGGGGAAGAGGCAGGCTCTCTGCAAAAGAGCAAGATGAATAAAGGAAGAGTAGGTCAGAAGAAGAGAATATTTTCCCTGTTCTCGAAATGTGCTCAGATTGTAACCATTCTGTTTGTAAACATTTTTCCAAGGTACCTAATTAGCTTCGTCAGTGAGTTAGAAACCAGATTATTGAATAGCTTCATACTTAATAGTCCTTAACCCAGAGTCCTAATATTGTTGGTAGGTGTGCTAATAATTCAGAGACATGAGAAAAGCTTAAGGAGCATTTATTAGCATTGGTTTCTTATTTAAGGTCCTGAGTTTTCCAGGTGGGATATGAGTTTCCTGTTGGAAAGTTCTAAGAGCTGTTGCGACTGCTCGCAGATGAATTTGAAATGGCCAGCAGCCATATTATTGTTTAGGAAGCCCTGTACCTAATCCCCGTGCAGTCTAATGTTCTCCTCTACAACAGCTCTCTCTCCTTTCTATCCTCTCATCATTATAGAACTTTGGACAGTATCTGCAGTTTCAAAAGAGACTTTTATCTCCATTATTTCACAACCCTGTGAAAAAGATAGGGCCAGAATTACAATCTCCATTTTATGTATGAGGATACAGGTCAAGGAGGTTACAGGAATTGGGCAGGCCGTGCAGCTAGTTAGTGGCTGACCTTGGACTTCAGCACGGGTGTCCAGAAATCTAATCTTGAAAGCATATCCTCTCCATGAGAACATATTGCCACGCACCCAATTATAGTAGAAGAGAGTCCTAAGGAAGAGAAGAACTGTTTTTGGTCAATCTGTTTTCTAGGATTCCTGGGAAGATTTTGAAATCAAGCCCAGACTGATGGTGATTAATTCTTGCCAATCGAGCAGACATTTTTCAGAAGTTCATGCAGCTTTTTTTTTTTTTTGGTAGTTTTCTTTTTTCAAAATCATTTCTATTTTAAAGAAATTGCCTGTTAAATATACAGTGCTTTTAATAGTAATGCAAAGTCTGTATGACTGGCTCAATATGTGAAAAGATGACAGGCAATTACACTTGGCTGTGTAGACTCTGGTTCTGTGTTGTAATGGATAGTACCACCTTAGTTTTTATGTTACATTTCTCAACGTTCCTAAGGATTTAACAAACTGTGCATGGCTGCGTGAACGACCTGATCTCCCCATGAAAGATGGCAAGCATGCTGTGATGACAGTACCATGCAATCAGTTTTCAGGCTGGATCTTCTTTATTCCCAATGCAGCAACTAAAATAAGGATGGGGTAAAAGAGAAAGGGCTTTGTTAAAGCAAGATGCGACTCAGATGCTAAGAGGTCATGGTCTTCTGTTATATATTTTTGCAAGCTTATCCCTAAAGGTTAACATACAGGGTTTTTGCTGCTTTAGATAAGCAGCAGTTAAAGTGACTTGCCTTTCTTGTATATTGTGCCCCTGTTTTCTCTGATGAGAGTGAGCAATTATTTTGCCATGCTTTTCCATGCAACCTTTATTTCTCCACATGACAAACTCTTTTTTTTTATTTCCCATGTAATTCAGACTTCCATTTTGATAATCCTTGAGGTCAGAAGGAGATGGGATTCAGATAAATATTTAAATAGTCAGTCATGGACCGTTCACTGGAATAGATTTTATTTCCTCTCTGTATTATTTGACTCGCTATCAAAGGTGCAATTTGTTCTCTGTGTTTTCTCTTCAGGTTAGTGTATTCTTAGTATTATATGGTATGTTAATTTGAAATATGAGTACCACAGGATATGGCAGGAACCACAGAATTTAATGTGAATGAATTTCAAGTCTTAGGCCCATGAATCAGATCAGCCTTTGCCAAGATGTGTTCGGTAGAACATTAATCCTATAGGGTGAAGCAGGTGGGTTGGGGTAGGCAGGAAGAAGGATACTTGAGAAATGCTGTGTGTCTCTCTTTGGAATTTGTAATGCACGTTATCATATTAGTGACCTTGAGAATTCCTACGGTAGGTAATTTTTCCCCCAAATACTTTTATTTTATTTTTTCAGTAATTTTATTTAACTTTGTTTTATCCAATATCTTTCAAATTATTTCATTCAATCACAAAATCTTCATCTGTGTTTCTTTGAGGAAAAAAAAACAGGTAAAAATCCTTGCACTCTTGCCCCTAGGGAGCTCACATTCCAGGGGAGGCCACAGACAATAAACAAATAAAGAAGTAAATTGTTAATTCAAATAGTGCTAAATGCTATGGACATTAAAAAAAAAAGAGAGAAAGAAGGTGAAGAAGTGTGGAAAAGTTGAATATTTATTGGACCACAGAGTCTTTATGTACATAAGCAATACTTACTAAGGTTTGTAGACCTGGTGTTTTCTATAGAAAACACTTTGGGAACCACTAATGAGGGGATCCTCAGTCAGGAACCTTGGGCAGCTAGCTCACATTCCAAATTCATATTTTGTGTTTCTTTATAGAAAATAATTTCTTAAGTGCCCTACACTCCAAATATATTTTTCTGAATTCGACTAATAAAACCTGGGATATGTGAGCTAATGTTTATATGGTACTTTAAAAAAGTTTTTAAACTAGTTTCATCCTTGAGGGAATGAAATATGTAGCCAAAACCCAGATGAATAACCAGTAGATGTCGATGTTATCACTGGGTAACTGAGATGATCTTAAATCTCTTTTTAACAGGCTTGGTTGACCTAGATAATTTACTGCATAAGTAGATATTTTGAAAAATACCTTCCCAATTTATTAAAATATAACTGTGTAACTTTCATAAGCAGTTCTTAGATCATAAAGACAAATATAAATATAAATTGGAACAAGACTTAAAGAAACATAAGAATGTAGGCTGATACTTATTAATCAAATAAGTGTTTCATTTTGTGATATTTCGTCAATGTTAGTTAATATATTCAAGAAACCTCTACTGAGTTATCTATTATGTGTCAGGTACTAGACTAGATACCAAGAAGGGTAAAATTAATAAGCTAATCTCCCTCAAAACAAGGGTAGTTAACATACAATGTGATAAGGTCAATGTATTTTTAGAGACACACACAAAGCAGAGGGAGGAGGAGGAAGGTAGAATAATGACAACCAGTTCTATAGACAATTCAGTGGCAGTAGGGGGGACTGCTTTGCAGGGGGACACATTGGGGGGGCATGAGGACTTAGGAGACTTTTACAGTAGTTCAGGTAAGAGGTTGGCAAATATTTATACTGACTTCACCTAGAAATTAGAAGCCATCAGAGAGCAACTCCTTCAATTTCCACCATTCTATCTGCAAAACTACTTGCATATTGACTAATTTTTTCTCTTTCTTTTTTTTTCTGTGGCATAGGTACCTCTTTTTCTATGTAAGTCTAATTGTGTCCCCTTGTCCTCTAGCCCTCATACCCTCCATCTTGTCAAGGGCCTTGTGGCATTGCGTATTCTGAATCTTTGTCATCTTCCTCTTTCTTGAGTTCTTTCCCAAGAGAATTTACATATGCTCTATTCTTGCCATTCCTAAAGGACAGCTGATTGACCCACCAATCCCCCAACTGGTGAACTTCCACTGTTCCCACAAAACTCTTAAAATTGCCACCTTAAAGGATTTGATTACGCTGCCACTTACTGACTGCTCCAACAGCAGCCTTCTGCCTCTGTCCACACAAACTGCTCCCAACAATGGTTACTGAAGACCTCTATGTCCCCAAATCCAATGGATACTTTCATCCTTTACTTTGGCAGTTTCAGAGCATCTGCCACTATTGAATATTTCCTACTATTCAAAACATTATCTTCCCACAACACGGTATTTTCCTAGTTTGTCTCTCTAATTATTATGACAATCTGCCAGACATTTCACTTCTTCTCAGATATTGATTTGGTCTAGGTCATCCCCTGTTCTCACTCTCTGTACTTTCCATGGGTAATGCTTGTCTACTTTTTTGATGAGCTATTTTATTTATATGTCAAAGACTCTGTGAAGTCTTTGCTTCCAGCCCAGTTCTCCCTCATTTTTCTCACAGCATCTTCAAATCCAATATCTTAAAAATTCACATGATTTTTTTTTTTATAAAACTTGCTTTTTCACTGATATATTCTTACTTTCTTGTTCAAATCAGAAAGGTTGGCAACATCGTTGATTTTTCCTTCTTCTTCTATGACTAGATCCAATAAATTCACACACACTTCAGTGTATTTATTGAGTGTCTACTTGGTGCCAAATGCTCGAGGTATAGTAGTAAGTAAAATATGCAGATCTATGACTTCTCAGAGACTACAGTTGAATTAGAGAAGCAGATGACAAATATGATAATAAGTCATAGATAACAAGTTGTGATAGATATTTCAAAAGGCATGCTGTGAGTAAAAGTATTGTGGGTCTAGCATTCAACAAGGTATTTAGGGAAGTGATATTTACACATATCTCTCTATTTAAGCCCCTTACTTAGAGTGGTAAGCATTTAATGGTAAGCATTAAGTGCTTAATGTGGCTAATAAAGCTTTTCAAGATCATGCCTCTGACTTTTCCTAGTCCCCATCTTGCTTTGGCTCTTTGTTGTTTTTTTTTTTTTAATTTTTTTATTATTAACATATAATGTATTATTTGCCCCAGAGTACATGTCTGTGAATCGTCAGGCTTACACATTTCACAGCACTTACCATAGCACATACCCTCCCCAATGTCGATAACCTAGCCACCCTATCCCTACCCCCTCACCTCCCAGCCACCCTTAGTTCGTTTCATGAGTTTAGGAGTCTCTTATGGTTTGTCTCCTTCCTCATCCCATCTTGTTTTATTTCTCTCCCCCACCCCCTGCCCCCTGGCCCCCTGCCCTGCCTCTCAAGTTCATGTTAGAGAGATCATGTGATAATTGTCTTTCTCTGACTGACTTATTTTGCTTAGCATAATACCCTCCAGTTCCATTCATGTCGTTGCAAATGGCCAGATTTCATTTCTCTTGATGGCTGCATGGTATTCCATTGTATATATACACCACATCTTC
>JAQQSY010000062.1:30846-47840 GCA_028646535.1 Procyon lotor
GTGTTGGGAAAACTGGATAGCCACATGCAGAAGAATGAAACTGGAGCATTTCCTTACACCATACACAAAAATAGACTCAAAATGGATCAAAGACCTCAATGTGAGACACGACTCCATCAAAATCCTGGTGGAGAACACAGGCAGCAACCTCTTCAACCTCAGCCCCAGCACCTTCTTCCTAGAAACATCTCCAAAGGCAAGGGAAGCAAGGGCAAACATGAACTATTGGGACTTCATCAAGATCAAAAGCTCTTGCACAGCAAAGGAAACAGTCAACAAAAACCAAAAGACAACTGACACAATGGGAGAAGATATTCACAAATAACATATCAGATAAAGGGCTAGTATCCAAAATCTATAAAGAACTTCTTAAACTCAACACCCAAAGAACAAATAATCCGATCAAGAAATGGGCAGAAGATAAGAACAGACATTTCTGCAAAGAGGACATTCAAATGGCCAACAGACACATGAAAACGTGCTCAACATCACTCAGCATCAGAGAACTACAAATCAAAATCACAATGAGATATCACCTCACACTGGTCAAAATGGCTAAAATTAACCCCTTGGGAAATGACAGATGTTGGAAAGGATGTGGAGAAGGGGCAACCCTCTTATACTATTGGTGGAAATGCAATCTGGTACAGCCACTCTGGAAAACAGTATGGAGGTTCCTCAAAAAGTTGAAAATAGAGCTATCCTACAACCCAGCAATCGCACTACTGGGTATTTACCCTAAAGTTACAAATGTAGCAATCCGAAGTGGCACGCGCACCTGAATGTTTATAGCAGCAATGTCCACTATAGTCAAACTATGGGAAGAACCTAGATGTCCATCAATAGATGAATGGATAAAGAAGTGGTATATATATATATATATATATATATATATATATATATATACACAATGGAATACAATGCAGCCAAAAAGTGAAATGAAATCTTGCCATTTGCAACGACATGGATGGAACTAGAGGGTATTATGCTAAGCGAAATAAGTCAGTCAGAGAAAAACAAGTGTCACATGATCTCTCTGATATGAAGAATTTGAGAGGCAAGGCGGGGGGTCATGGGGGGGGGGGGGAGGGAAATGAAACAAGATGGGATCGGGAAGGAGACAAACCATAAGAGACTCCTAAACTCACGAAACAAACCAAGGGTGGTTGGGAGGTGGGGGGGTAGGTATAGCGTGGCTGGGTTATGGACTTTGGGGAGGGTATATGCTATGGTAAGTGCTTTGAAATGTGTAAGCCTGTTGATTCACAGACATGTACCCTGAGGCAAATAATACATTCTATGTTAATTTAAAAAATTAAAAATAAGGAAGGAAGGAAGGAAGGAAGGAAGGAAGGAAGGAAGGAAGGAAGGAAGGAAAGAAGAAAGAAAAAGAAAGAAAGAAAGAAAGAAAGAAAGAAAGAAAGAAAGAAAGAAAGAAAGAAAGAAAGAAAGAAAGAAAGAGAGAGAGAGAGGGGGGGGAGGGAGGGAGGGAGGGAGGGAGGGAGAGAGAGAGAGAGAGAGAGAAAGAAAGAAAGAAAGAAAGAAAGAAAGAAAGAAAGAAAGAAAGAAAGAAAGAAAGAAAGAAAGAAAGAAAGAAAAAAGGAAGAAAGGAAGGAAGAAAGATAGATCTCAATCAAGGGATATTCTACAAAATAAATGAACTATACTCTTCAGAATTGTCAAGGGGGAAAAAAAAGGAAATGTAATAATATTAAACATAATATGGTATCCTGGGGCCGCCAAAAAGTACATTAGGTAGAAAGTAAGGAAATTTGAATAAAGTATGGACTTTATTTTTTACTAATATATCAATATTGCTTCACTAATTGTGACAATGCACCATACTGATTTAAGATCTTAATAGTAAGGAAAATTGTATGTGTGGTATATAGGAACTCTCTATACAATCTGCACAACTTCTCTATAAACTTGGAACTATTTTAAAATCAAAAGTTTGCTTAAAGGAAAAGGCATTACTCATGAATCTTACTCATAAAATGTCTCATTTTTCAAATTTTACAAATAGTTGTCCTATATGTCGTTATTAAAACCAATGATGAACTCTATACACTTTTGGAATGTATTTGTCATGCCACACCTACACATATACTGGCTTACAACCATTCTGAAAGGCTCTTTCCACAGCATTATTACCCATCCTTTGAAGCTTTCAGGAAACGAACCCCATGTTATTAACTTCTTGGCTTGGTATGGTCACAAATTATTTTAAACAAAAGGGAGAAACCAAGTCTACACTTGAAACTTACAAGAAATTGTTCTCTCTCTACAGTAACTCCTGTATTTTTGCTACTTCCATAAGGTCAATGAGATAATAAATAAAATACTAAATTCTTCTGTTAATTCTAGACTGAAGCTAATGACTTTATCACTGAAGCTCTGACCATTTCTTTTTTTTTTTTTTAAGATTTTATTTATTTGACAGAGAGAAACACAGAGAGAGAGGGAACACAAGTAGAGGGAACGGTAGCGGGAGAAGCAGGCTTCCTGCCAAGCAGGGAGCCCGATGCGGGACTCGATCCCAGGACCCTGGGATCATGACCTGAGCCGAAGGCAGACGCTTAACGACTGAGCCACTCAGGCACCCCTCTGACCATTTCTAACTCTATCATGATCATCAGGAGTATATATATCATACCACTATAGCTTTGCAGTGGTGGCCTAGTGTTTTCTAATAAATCTTCATTCATTCATTAGACAAATATTTCTTTAGAGCCTATACAAATGATCTCTGAGCTGGGCTGTGGAGACAAAAAAGATATCTCCATTTTCACAGAACTTACTTATACTTGAGAACACATACACGCATAACTAGATTATTAGGTGTAATTCAATAAATATAAAAACTGCTTTCAAAGAATGCCTTAGTTCAAATATATTCTATCTGCATATGCCATTCAGTGACCATTTGAAATTCTTAATCAAAATTTACACCTGTGAAGCCAAGAATATAACCTTACCAAAGGGAGGCCTGATCTTTGCCTTATTTGAGAGGTGATCTCTAGGTAGAGTATCTTTGTTTACTTGGGGGCCTTGACCCGTAGACCATTTAACAATGTTATTTATGAAGGCAGCCCTGGGCCACAGAATAACCATTCTATCTCCAGAAGGAATGGAGACTAAAGGTCACCCATGTGGGCAGTAAACCATGGGACCCCAATTAACATTCTGAACAAGGCTCAGGGACACTCCACAGTTTATGTCACATACTGATGCCATGTAACTAATACCATCCATGACTCCAAAGGGAGAAAGCAATAAAACCTCCATTTTTGGTACTTTTCCTCTTCTCTTGGCTGATTCTAATCTGTACTCTTTAGCTAGGAAAAACTGTAACTGTGACTATAACATCTTTCAGTTTCAGATATTTCTGTGAGTCCCTCTAACAAATTCTTGAAACTGAGGGTGGCTTGGGGAAACCCTCAAATTTGCAATTGGTACCAAAAGTGAGGGTTGTTTTATGTGGATTGTGTCCCTTAACTTCATAGTTGGGTAATCTCATGGCATCCAATATAAAACAATTATCCTCCTATCCTACAGTTGGGACAGACCTGACTTTGGCATAGGAACATACCATGAGGGTGGAAGGTATTTTCCTCTCCCCTCTCTTCATGGTGCTTCTGACTCAGTTTGTGAGAGTAAAAAGGGAAAAAGAAACAAATATTTTATGTGAAACTGTTGTGATTTACTTCTGTATGGCAGGCATCCTGTGTGTTAAACATTCTAAGTTGTACAAGTGTAAATTGAGGAACCACAAGAAGATCTGTGCCCTGACAGTATGTCCCATTATCTCTGTTTAGATCCCCTTATCCCACCAGTTCTCTCGTTTGGGAAGGGTACCTTCAAGATAGCTCTCAAGCCTAGCTCTTCACAGTGTGTACAGGACCATAGGAAACTTATACATCCTTGCCACACCAAATGGAAGGACTTCACACTACAACACTGCTGCCCTGACTTCTCTTGCCATAGTGGGTTGCTCCAATCAACCTCTTGCCTTCAGAATGCTCCAGGCAAACAGTAGGCATTGGTCTTCTGTTCATCAATGGCCCAAATCTCTAAGAACTATATGACATTCTCACCTAAGCCCCTTCTCACTGTGCTCCACGCTATTGCTTTTGGGGTGAGTTTGTATGTAAAATTCAGCAAATATTTAGATAGCAAATGAAATGTCAATCTTCCATACTCGCAAATACACTCAAACTCTTGATAGCCCTCTGTATTAGTCAGGGTTCTCCAGAAACAACAGGAGATTAATTGATTGATTGATTGATATATCGATCAACAGACATATACCTTAACTAATTGCCTCAGGTGATTATGGAGGTTGGCAAATCTGAAAATCTGCAGGGTAGACCAGGAGACTAGAGAGCCAGCAATTCTGATGCTGCAATTCCATTCCAAAAGGCCTACAGGCTAAACACTCAGAAAAGCTGATGTTGTAGTTCAAGTCTAAAGGCTGTCTGATGACAGAATTTCCTCTTGCTTCCGGGAGGTCAGCTTTTTTTCTATTCAGGCCTTCAACTGATTAAGTGAGGCCCACCACATTATAGGGGACAATTTGCTTTATTCAAAATCCACTGATTTAAATGTCAATCTAATCAAATAAAGGAAGGAAGGAAGGAAGGAAGGAAGGAAGGAAGGAAGGAAGGAAGGAAGGAAGGAAGGAAGGAAGGAAGGAAGGAAGGGAAAAGGAAGGAAAAACAAATATACCCAGAATAATGTTTGAATACATATCTGCCATTGTAGCCAGCCAAACTGACACATGAAATCAATAATCACACCCTCTTAATTGGCTTAAAGAGAGAAAGAGTGCTCTTTTACTTCTCTCCCAAATAAGAGATAAAAATTCAAAGCACTTCTTCCAAGTCTATGTCACACTGTCTCCCATGGACTTTTCTGTTCCAACTAATACTTCTGGAATTTCTAGACTCTTCTTGATATAGTTTGGTGAAGGGTGAGTGGGGGATGAGAGTGAAGATTATAGGAAAGTTTATAAAGCATGATAAATGTGAGAACAGATTTCTGGCACCTTAACGAAGCAAGTATGACTATTGTTTTCAAGTTTAGAAATTTAGCTGATATCCCTTCATAATGAAGTCCTATTGAACATACGATGATGCAATTAAGTAGGCAATGGTAACACACAATGTTAAATACTATGATAAAGGTAGGGGAGGATGTTTTGGAAGTATTTAGAAAGGTTTCTAAGTCAGCCTAGAGAACTTGGGAAAATATGAAGAAAAAACAACAATTAAGCTGAGAACAGAAACATACATGTGGAAAAGATATCAGAAAATAGGTATGAAACAATAGAACAATGTTCAGAAGTAAGAGGTCATCTACATGCCATCACCCAGAGGTGAGATACAGTGTGGGACTTGGGCAGAACTGCAAATCATTAAGTCCAGGAGAAACAAAAAGATTGGAGGATCTAATTAAGAGGCAAGAGATGAAGTTGGAAAGGTAAACAATGATCAAAATTTAAAGTTCCAAGTGAGCCACATTAAATAACTTGGATTTTTTCCTAAGGGCAATGAGGAGATACTAAAATAATTTTTAGTAAAGAAGAGATTTACTCTTTATAATATATATTTACTCTTTATAATGGCCATAGTCCAAGAATGCATTAAAAGAGAAAAGAATACCACTGTGGCACTAAGTTAATTTCTGGGAATACAAAAATAAGCAAAGTACTCTTCCCAATCCCCCAAAGCTCACAATCCAATGACAAAAGTTAGGTATTATCATATATTGGAAGAATCAAGAAATACTACAATTGCATTTGGGCTTTACTTTTACAATATGTATGACTCAAAGTATGTTTGGGGATTTATTCTCAAAAACAAACACAAATTTTAGCCATGCTTATAGATACATCTTTGCATACATTTATACACACTGATAGTTGATAATTTTTTGTTCAATGAATGAAAATCTAAAGGACAACATTTGCTCAAGAAAACATAATTCACCCTAGGTATCTCAAACAGAAGGAAGTAAATAGAGGGAACTGGTTAAGTTGGAAAGGCTGGAAGACAAAAAGGAGGACAGGGAAAATCAGGACCCACTAACGCTTCTAGGCTTGAACCTGCTACTCCACTTCAGAGATACTGCTGCTGTCAGTTCCACATCTGTTAAATATATGCCATCTGGACCTGACTAGGAACTGCTGAAAAGGTGTTTTTTCTATTCATAATCACCTCACCTCTTCTGCTGCTACAGAAACTCCCAGAAAATTCCAGGGACTGCCAATAATTGCAATGTCACTGAAGTCCAAAGCAGAAAGTCCTCCAATTTCTAGCCTTCTGATTTTCAAACAGTATTCTTTTTTGATAAAACATAGCAACAAGTCAGCTGACAAGGGAACATGAAAAATGTAGATTCAAAATCTGAGCCATGCTAGTACAAATAGAACAGTTGAGTGGGAGTGATGTTGAGAAACCAGATAAATAACCAGCTCATAGAGTATTATATTGCAGTGCCCTGATTTTTAGTTATTTCTACTAAAAGTTTTAATGACATAAATCCTCTTAGACCCACCTTTTCATGAATAGTTTTTTCTCAGAATGAAATGCATGGGATCCAAGTTGTCCTTCACCAAAAATTAAGTAAGATTTCAGTATCTACTAAAAAAAAATCAAGTGATAAATAGCTGAGATATCTGTGTTGTATTTTCACTGGTTGTCAGTGGCTATTTTATAAGCAGTGGGCTAAACACGGTACTTACAGAATTCACTTGCGTGAAAACAAGTAAACTTGAAGTTGTGATCTATGGGCTAGAATTTACTATAATATTGATTAAGATAAAAGAAGAGTAGCACATGCCAGGTTACTTGGCAAAACCCTTCAAACTGAATTACATATCCATGGAAGTAACTAAGTATCATTGGTCAATAATCAATGGTTTGCCTGACTAGCCCAGGCTAAGAACTTAATTTTTGTAGACCTCACTTTAAAATGACCGGAAGGGTTCTAAATCATATCAGAAAGTGCAACATCCATCATTGCCAGTCCTCCATACCAATTAGCACCAATGATGAGATAATCAAAGATAACTGTGTTAGAAAAAATTAAGTTTAATTTTCAGCAATTTGCCAATAGGAACTATACCTTTGTCCTATCTTACCTCAGGCCTCCTTACAATCAATCGGGCATTGTTTTGGACACTGTGCTAAGTACTTGTGATACAGAGATAAAATAGCCCCAACTTCAAAGAAGTCATTGCTTAGTGATGGAGAAAGACACATATCAAAACTAAATACAATTACAAACTAAATTGTAAGGATGGCACATGCTACTGAAGATGCCATGAAATTATTAGAGAATGGTCGAGATTTATTATGTTTCCCATTAATCATAATGCCATTCCTTGTTCCACAAGAGCAGTCAGTCTAGTTGAATTTTTAATACTAGCAAGGACTATCTCTTAAAAAAAAACTAAATAAAAATTTGAAAAATAGACTGAATGTCCTCTGCACACAAGGGAATAAGGTCATGAAAAAAGAGGATCTGGTGTGGCACTGCCATTTCTTCTATCCTCAGTCTCTGTGACTTTTGCAGAGTTCCCAGCAATGCTTGTATTGGGACAGAGCACGCAGACATTCACAACTCTGGAGTCTGCAGTAGCCACCATGAGGAGGACCCAGGGAAAAATTTGCCACTTTCAGTGGAAAACATGTGGCATTACCAATTATAATGACTGTGTACTTGGGATCTGGATTTCCTGCCCCTTTCTTCATAGTTAAGACACTCACTGCTTAAGTGATAAGTACCTTTTCGTTTATCCACAATATAGATATGAAAAGGAGCATTTTAAAAAGTGCAATCTTTCTGAAAAATAAATCAAACTCTTGAACTCATCATAGTAGATATATTTGTAAATAAATTTATGGCATGAATCTTTCATGCATTTTCTCTGACAGAAAAATAAATTAAGCACATCAGAAACTACTCAAACTGTTCCTTCTCTTTGTAACAAATGACTTACTGGTAGAAAGTATAAAGTTTGTCCAAGATGACTAAGTTAGGCTTACTCCAATTAGACTAAATTAGGCTAAGTCAGAGACATAGAAGTTCCAAGATATAGATGTTAGTGAGGTATCAGTCCCTCAACTAACGTAGGCTATCTCTCTTCCTAAGCATCTTTACTACAGAACCACTGGAACCACATCTTTAGAGTTAATTGGCATTGATTTCTTACCTATACCACCCAAGGACACAATAGGTCCTCAAAGACAACTTTTCTTTAATTGCTAAAAATACTCAAAAGTCATTTTAAAAAAACTGAACTAAGCCTTCAGTAGTATATATAGAAAAATCATGTCATTTTCTGATTTCTTAGAAAATTACAACCTAAATAGATGCTCTCTCCACCCGTCTATAATATGCTTTTTTTTCCTTTTTTTCCCCAAATATGTTTATTTTATTTTTTCATTGTTACAAGATTAATTGTTCATGCACCACACCCAGTGCTCCATGCAACACGTGCCCTCCTCAATACCCACCACCAGTCTTGCCCAACCCCCATCCCCTCCCCTCCAAAACCCTCAGTTT
Organism: Procyon lotor; assembly: GCA_028646535.1. Taxonomy (NCBI): domain Eukaryota; kingdom Metazoa; phylum Chordata; class Mammalia; order Carnivora; family Procyonidae; genus Procyon; species Procyon lotor. The sequence goes on from JAQQSY010000062.1 coordinate 39,418, forward strand.
GTTGCTCAGAGTCCACAGTCTATCATGGTTCATCTCCCCCTCTGATTTCCCCCCATTTCCCCTTCCCTTCCTTCTCAAAATGCCCTCCATGTTATCCAACTTTTGTATCAACATGGATGGGACTGGAAGAGATTATGCGGAGTGAAATAAGTCAAGTGGAGAGTCAATTACCTTATGGTCTCACTTATGTGCTGAGCATAAATAAAGCTTTTTTAATATTATTATATTACATTTATAATACCATCATCCTCCTCAATGTCATGCTTTACTTCTACACACATACATGCACACAAACTGTGACTATATCTTGCCCTTCCCACCTACGGTGTAGTAATTATGGTTTGCTACAAAAATGTGACTTACTAATTGGAATGGCCAAAAATACTTTCATCCATCCATCCATCCATTCATTCATTCCAAAAACATCAAATGAGTACTTAGTGTTGTCCCAGGTTCTGTGCTTAGAACAGTAGATGCTCTCATATGTAAACACATGCCTGCCTTCAGGAACTCCCAGTATAATGGGGGACTAGACAAGGAGATGGACAATGTGAATAGTGCAATAGTCCCAAGATTAAAGTTAAGCTAAGATACTAAAGAAGCACTTCAATTTTTTTATTTCTACTGTGGATCAAGAGATTTGACTCTTCACAGCTTAAGTTATACCATTATTACTTCATCCATAACTATCTCAAAGTAAGCAGGATTTTTGTGTGTATAAATGTAGCTGTCTAAATATAGTGCAGTAGTCCCCCTCCACTTATCCACAAGTTCATTTTCCACTGTTTCAGTTACCCATAGTCAACTGCAATGAGAAAACAGATATTCCTCTAATCTATTGTCAGAATGTCAAGTGTAGCCCAACACTACATCACAATGCCTACATCATTCACCTCACTTCATCTCATCATGTAGAAGTTTATCGTCTCATAAGAAGTAGGGTTACGGGGTGCCTGGGTGGCTCAGTTGTTAAGCATCTGCCTTCAGCTCAGGTCATGATCCCTGGGTCCTGGGATCGAGCTCCGCATTGGGCTCCCTGCTTGGTGGGAAGCCTGCTTCTCCCTCTCCCACTCCCCCTGCTTGTGTTTCCTCTCTCGCTGTGTCTCTCTCTGTCAAATAAATAAATAAAATCTTAAAAAAAAAAAAACTAGAGTAAGAACAGTAAAATAAGATATTTTGAAAAAGATAAAGCACATTCACATAACTTTTATTACAGTATATTTTTATAATTCTTTTTATTTATTATTGTTGTTAACCTCTTACTGTGCCTAATTTATAAATAAAACTCTATTATAAGTATGTATTTATAGGAAAAAAATATAGTATATAATACAGGGGTTAGTACTATCCACAGTGACAGGCAGCCACTGAGGTTCTTGGAACATATCCCCTGTGGATAAGTGGGGGACTACTGTATAACAAACAGCTTTCCATTGGTATTCTTCATAGTGGCAATAGAGAGAAGAGAACAACCTGACGTTTTTCACGAAGTCTAAAGCATCTGCTATAATCCTCTAGAAAAATAAAGAGCAAAGGAACAGAAAAGAGTTTGGATGGTATGATCACACAAAAATAAATTGTTTATACATGATCTCAAACCAGGCTTATTCAAATAGTTCAAAATTGTCTCTAAAGGATGATCAAGCCATAAATGTGGCAAAATAAGAATAGTGTAAATCAAACACTTTTGCAAGATTTTAAAAATTAATACTGTATTTTAATGAGCTTGCAAGGCTCAAAGACTAAAAGTACATCAAAACTTAAAAAAGAAATCATAACGCCTCTCAAGTCTTAGTTCAGTAAAATCAATTTAATAAAAATTTCCTTCTTGGCTTTTTACAAAGACATTGTCAATTCAAATTGAAATATCATAAGCTTTTAGCTTTATTTCTAATTATTTATTTATTTCTAAACTCTGAGAAATGGGGTTTTTAAGTCATACTGGTCTGTTTTTAAGGGACATATTAATGCAGCACCAAAGATTCAGATGAAATTTAAAACAGTCCAGGACATCTCAGGGTGTTTTAAAAGAGGTAGACATTTGGTATCCATTTCTGATTTTACTAGACATCAGAAAAAGACATGAAAAATTTTTTAACTTACTGACATGTGTCAAAAGTACTCAGAAGTGGGTCAGTCATGGACTTAATCACATAAGCAGCCACTCATCTATTCAAATTTTAGATTCAGAGAAAAATGCCTCCTTCCAAAATATCTCTCCCTTAAACATGTTGTTTTACCCTTGCTTGAATCTACTTGTCAGTTCTTCGACATAAAGCAGAATCCCAAAGGAACACAGTACTGCAGGCTGGGAACATAAGAAGTGGATACATCCTCCATACATGGAAAAGTTCCAGAGTGGTGAGCTCTGGATAGGAGAAAAGAGCATGAGGCACTTGAGAAACCTAGAGTAGCAGGAAGGTAAATGTTCCTTGGAGTAGAAGTAAGATGGTACTTCATGATTTGTCCAAGGCTGGCTCCAACAGGAAGTATACCTATCTACCAAAAAAAGGAACCCAATACAGACATTAAGCAAGTGAGTTCAGGAGATGGTTTCTTATATTCAAATCCCAGCTCTGCCACTTCCAAGTTGTGTGACCTATGAATAGTTCCTTAACTTTCTTGTGCCTCACTTTCCTCACCTATGAAATGGAAAATTACAATGTCCATTACATAGTTTTTACAAAGACTAAAGGCTTTATCAAGTAAAGTACTAGAAGAGTGCCTGGCACACAATAAAATTCAGTGAATATTAGTTACACTAGTATTATCAGAATCTCAGAAATTCAGTATATTGATATTGGAATTTAGGTTGGGTCAGAGGTATTTGCATTTCACCTCATTACTTTAGGGACATAAAAACTGAGGCTTAAAAGCAGTAAATGACTTGTTCAAAGGCACAGTGATGGTAAGTGGAAACAGGCAAGATGGCTTAAATCATTGTTCAGTCTGATCAGAACTAAGATCCAACAAGACACAAAAGCCTTCCATATATACTGATGGGGGAAAAAAGGAATATGATACACTGGAGCATTTATTTAATAAACAAAAATATCCAATTTAAACAGCTATTCAAATGAACTACAATCCTAACTTAAGGAAATTGCAAAAATAGATATAAATATCTGGAGCTGCAGAAATTGCTCATGCTCACAGATTTTATGCTAAAGACAGAGGAAAAGAGGTCTGACAAAACCAGATATACTAGTCTGATACAATAGTCTAAAAATATATATAATTTGCAGACATTTTAATGAGCTCTTTTGGCACTATAGAGAAAGGGACTATAATATTCCTTCTGTATTAAAAAAAAAAAAAAAAGGAAAAAAGAAAGAAATTGAAGGTAAGGTGAATTTTTCCAGACCACAGCTTGTTCTGTCTTTTCCCAAATCATTAGAGGCCTTTAATCTATTGACATATAACACACAGCTCCATTTGGTACATAAGACACCTATCTCTATTTGGAGCACTCTGGCCAAGTGTCTACAAAGTAGAGATATTCCAAATATTTCAAATTATAACTAAATGGCATTAGCCCTTTTTTTCATACTGAGACTTAACTTGAAAATATAGTCCAATTTTTGCTTCTATCTTCTTCGTTCTCCCCATGCAGTCATATCATTTGCACGATTATAGATGCAGTTAAGTTGTGTCAGCAATTTCCTTTATGCAGCCAGCTTTGCAAATGTTTATAAAACTAGTTTTTGTGGGGGAAAAGTATGTTTTAAGCTGAAACACAGCAAGTAAAAATCCCATCACTTGAGAGCAATTTCTTTTATCTACCTTGCAAAAATGTGATGTGAATATATAAAAACATACTAGCTAATTTAAGGTATATGACAAGATAATATAGAAAATGAGAATAGAGGGATGGGTAAAATAGAAATGGACTCCAGAGAAAAATTTCTTTGAAATATGAGGTTCACGATATATATTTAAAAAATAATAATGTACACATCGTATTTGGGGATATTAAATTTGACAACATGTGCACAAAAAGAGTGAATATAATATTTTGGGTCCACAGAAACAAAGAAGCCCATGGCATAATTTCTTTTAATAAGCAGACAACCAGTGGAGGTTGATACTGTTAGAAATCCGTCCACATGGCCTAATGTCTATTCACAAAACTTCACCACAAGCAAAGACAAAGATTGAAACAGTATCTCCATACTACGCATATTTCTTACCACTGCATATATTACCATTCCACATATCTATTCAGAAAAGCATGTATAAATGCAATGGTGCATCCCCAATTAGTTTAAGTACAATTTGAGTGAATCTATGGGAATTTGTTTTTCAATGTTGATCAAATTTAGGTATAGGAAAGAGGGGAACTACTATTGCTACAAATTTCTGAGAATTCTGCAGCTGAGACATCAAATAGTTCAAAAATATTAGGACAATGGCCTGAGATTCTAAATGAAAAGATATTTTAAAAAAGTTGAAGAGACTCAAAACCAAGATTTCAATTAAGTCAGAACATGTCAGCTTAATTGTGAAGAAAAGTTGAAGTTGCCTTAATAACCCACTAAATCCTCCCAACTGCTCTTCTTCAATATGATCAGATATTTTTTAAATATATAAAAGGAAGTAAGGTATTACCAAGACAAGAATGCAGACCTGCTAGTTAGACTGTGTAGTAGGCAAAATTAATCAATGATCTCCAAAGATATCCACATCCTAATCCCTGGACCCTATGATTAGCTTAACCTTTTATGGCAAAAGGAACTTTGCAGATGTCATTAAATTGAGATGGAGATGTTATCCTGGATTATCAAGATAAACCCAATCTGATCACATGAAGACAGAGAGAGCTTATCCCTGCTGTGATCACAATGTTATGCAGCTACAAAAGAAAGGTCAAAGAAATGTGATGTGAATAGTAACAATCTGCCATTATCGGTGGTGAAGATGGAGTAAAGAAGTCAAAGAATATGGGTGGCTTCAGGAAGCTGTAAAAGACAAAGATTCTTCACTAGTACTTCCAAAAAGAAATGTAGGTCTGTCTACACCTTGATCTAAGTCAGTGGGGTCAATGTTGAACTTCTAAACTACAGAACCATAAGATGATAAACCTGTGTTATTTCAAGCCAAAAAGTCTGTGATAAATTGTTACAGAAGCAATAAAAAACTAATATAGACTATAACGAAATGAACTTAGATTTAAGGAAAATGCTAAAAAAAAAAAAAAAAAAAAAAAGGAAAAAAAAATTTCCGGTGTATCTGAGTATGGAAAAAAAAAAGGAGGCGTAATGCCAAAATTTAAAAAAAAAAAAAAAAAAAAAAAAAACAGAAGAGGAGAAGGAAGAGGAGAAATGGCACAGGAAGCAGAACTAATTGAGGAAATGTATGCTAACATGTTTGGTACCATGCAAAGTACAAATATTAGCTGATGATTCCACAGATTGGGAACTCATAAAGGTCCAGAAATAAGTCTTATTTTTCTAATAGGGACAACCCTTAACACAAATTAGACACTTTTTTGTTAGTGAAATGTTCATGTTGTATTTTACTCCTTACCCCACTAGCAGACAAAATAACCTCAGAGTGGAAATCATTTTCAAAACCACTGTCAAAGAAACTTTGAGTCAAATATCTAAATGAGCCTATAGTTTCTGGCCTGGCTGACTGCCTGGCAGGATGTTTGGGGGCTAATCCTAAAAGATCTGAACAGAGTATGAGAAAGGAGCTAGATGGCTAGAAAAGGACAAAATGAATTTAGATCATAAAAAAAGAAAGTGAAGGTGACTTATACATTATAAACTAATGAGATTAAGATTAATAATAGAAATGATTCTTGAGAGGGGCACCTGAGTGGCTCAGTGGGTTAAAACCTCTGCCTTCAGCTCAGGTCATGGTCTCAGGGTCCTGGGATCGAGCCCCACATCAGGCTCTTTGCTCGACAGGAAGCCTGCTTCCCCCTCTCTCTCTGCCTGCCTCTCTGCCTACTTGTGATCTCTCTGTCTATCAAATAAATAAATCTTTTAAAAAAAAAGAAACAAATGATTATTGACATAACATTAAAAATATTTTTAAGGGCTAAAAATTGTAAAATTTAATTATAAGAAGCTAGCTAGATTCAGAATATTCAGCCTATTAAGAATAGACTTACTGATTTATTTTGTTTTATTTTATTTTTTGATAGGGTTGCCATTCTCAAAGGTCAGAGAAATTTTTAAGACATAGTGTTTCTGGATTTCAACAGCCACTTCACAAAATTTCTCAAAATATTTCTGCAGGCAAGATAAAGCAATGGGGCTAGAGAATAGAACCTTTCGGTAGACAACTTCAACGGTCACCACAAGGCTAAGAATTAATGGGAACATGGCCCTTTGGAAGGAGATGTTTAAAAAAATGTCTACTAGACAATCCTCATTGACCCTGTCCTAATTAGTTCAACATTTTAATAATATGCAAAATGAGGACACTGATGGCAAGTTGATGAGATAAAGCCAGAAGGGATAGTAAATCTAGCCAAAGGTCATATCTAATCATTGAATATAATAATTATTTATAGAAAAGTGATATGTCATATGATAAAGGATAATAATGTTAACAATGACAGTTTTGTCATTTCTTAGTTATATTATCCTGGGAACATTACCTGCCCTTTCTTTATCCCAGTTCCCTCAAAAATCTCTACCATACAAGTTTGTTTTGATATTTAAAAAAGATAATCTAGGTGAAAAAAAATTTAAATCTTAATGCATTTTTTATTATTTGATATAAAATATCTAACCAAAATTAAAACTCTGGGAGCTTAGAATGTGGAATATATACATCTTGAAAGCCATGCAAGAAGGAAAAAAATGCAAAAATGTTATTTAACTGAACCTTCAGTAAACTCAACAATGAGATCTGTCTGCCAAATCAGATAACATAATCCCAAAATTTAGTGATGGACCAAAAACGTTTGACTCAAAGGAGAGAATGGCCCCATCCTAGGCTGGTTAGACTATTAATGGGGCATAGCATTCAGTACTTGACATTGAATTTGGAGAAGAAGTCAAATTATGGTCAAGCATTCAGACTCAGGTGACTACACTAATGAGGAGAGAGAAAACAATATTTTAAGGAACACTGAAGCAATGAGGATATTCAGCTTCAGGAGGAGAAAAAAGCCAATTTCATGTAGTTGGCTGACTGTTATGTGGGAAATATTGGTTTTGAGTCTCTAGAAAGAGAATGAGAATAATCGGTAGAAGTACTAGATGGTCAAATCTCAGGTCAATATAATAATAAATTTGATGATGATGATGATAGCAGCAAATGTTTATATTGCCTACTAAGGGCCAGAAATTATTGTAAGCACAATACAATGAGTCATTTAATCCTTACAACAATCTTATAAGAAGGTACTAATACTATCTCCAATTTAAAGTTAAGGAGCCTGAAACATAAAGGTTGCATAGTTTGCCTAAAGTCACACTAGTGAGGGGCTTAGACAGAATTTAAGCCCAGAAGCCTGCTCCAGAACTATGTAACCTAAGTTTTCTTTTAATTGAAATATATTTGACATGCAATGTTATATTAGTTTTAGGTATATTACATAGTGATTTGACATTTATATGCATTTTGAAATGATCACCACAAGCCTATTACCATCTGTCACCATACAAGGTTGTTAAAATATTATCAACTATATTCTCTATGTTGTATGTTGCACCTCTGTGACTTATTTATAACTAAAAGTTTGTGCCTCTTAATCCCCTTCACCTATTTCATCCATTCCCCCCTACACTGGCAACCAATAGTTTTTTCCCTATATTCACGAGTCTGTGTCTGTTTTGTTTGTTCATTTGTTTTGATTTTGGAATCCATATATAAATGAAATCATATGGTACTTGTCTTTCTCTGTCTGACTTACTTCATTTAGAACAATACCCTTTAGATCCATTCCTGTTGTCACAAATGGCAAGATTTTATTGTTTATTATGGCTAAGTATTATCCCATTATGTGTATATATGTATTCCATTGTGTGTACACATACACATACACACACACAGACACACACACAAACACACGCACACATCTTCTTACCTATTCATCTATCTATGGACACTTGGGTTGCTTCTATATCTTGGTTATTGTAAATGCTGCAATGAACACAGAGGTACACATATCTTATAGAATTTTGTTTTCTTCAGATAAATACCCAGAAGTAGAAATGCTAGAATATATGGTAGTTCTGTTTTTAATTAAAAAAAAAAAGATTTTTGGGGCGCCTGGGTGGCTCAGTCGTTAAGCGTCTGCCTTCGGCCCAGGTCAGATCCCAGGGGCCTGGGATCGAGCCCCGCATCGGGCTCTCTGCTCTCCAGGAAGCCTGCTTCTCCCACTACCAGTCCCTCTGCTTGTGTTCCCTCTCTAGCTATGTTTCTCTCTGTCAAATAAATAAAATCTTTAAAAAAAAAAAAAA
>JAQQSY010000062.1:48340-75095 GCA_028646535.1 Procyon lotor
AAAATGATCAGAACAAAATTTAAAATAAATTTTAAAAACTTATAAGATGAAAAATGTGATCTTGACAGAAAACTTAATAGAAATGTTAAATGGGAGATTAGATACAGCTGTTGAAAACAGAAATAAGAGCTGCATAAATTATTGAGAATAAAGCACAGAGAATTAAAGGGATAAAATAAAATGAAAACAATCTTAGGAAATATGGAAGAATGGGTAAGATAGGCCAACATATGTCTCAGTAATGAAAAATGAATACAAAAAGTAGGAAAGAGATAATATGAAAGACAATTCCTGCAAACTTTCTGGAGTTGAAGAAAATCTTGATTTCTCACATTCTTGAATCATGGTGAATCCTACCTAACCAGAAAGAAAAAAAAGAAATTTACATTTAGATACATTTTAGTGAAATACAGAGTATTTGAGAAAAAATATGTTAATAGCAATTAAACATAAAAAATTATTTGCAAAGAATAAACTTAGTACACTAATATTAAAAGACACAGATGACAGTGAAAAAAATTTAAATGCTGAGAGAATATAATTTACAACTTAAAATTTTGTATCAGGTAATTAGCTGAATTTTATATCTAGATAAAGATTTATTAAGGAAATGACAAAGAATATTCTTGAAAAAAACCACCATGAGTTATGAATGTAAGCAAACTCTTACCAAAATGTATATCAAATGTTATACTATGGGAACAATGAAACCAAGTCCAGAAGAAGGAATAAGATGTGAATGAAAATGGTGAACAAAGAAACAGGAAATAGTGAGTTATAAAGCAAATATTATTAGATAAAATAGTATTAATGATGATGAATAATTTGACCCAAATTCAGAAGAGTCTTAGCTCTCATTTCTCCATTGGCATTTTTAATTTGCCATAAATGGGATGGGGTCTAAGATAAAGCTCAATATTTGTAGGTGTCTTGATTTGGGATCCTAAGAAAGCAAAGGGCAGGGATTCGGTATGTGTTGGTTGGCTGAGAGGTAATTCTAGAAAGCAACAGTAGAGAGGTGTCAAATTTAGGTAGGGAAGAGAATGAGGCAATAAAGGGTACGTTAACAATTAATAATACATTTTGGGCAATGGTAAATTAATCCTGAGGAGTTAGGAGTAGCAGTAATGGAATACATACCTCATTTATTTTTTTCACTTGACGTAGGAGGAAGTTGAGGTATTTATATACCAACTCCTGTCAGTCACTGGTAGAGGACTGCTAGGGTTAGGGCATAAATTTCCCAGAACTTCTAGCTCCCTGCTACAAACACTAGCAGAGCACTGGCCAGAGCAAGCCCACAGCAAAGAAATTCAGGCAATGTAAGTTGGAAGGATGTTAAGAAGGCATTAAAATGGTAAATGTGGTGGGAATGCAAGCTGGTGCAGCCACTCTGGAAAACAGTATGGAGGTTCCTCAAAAAGTTGAAAATAGAGCTACCCTATGACCCAGCAATTGCACTACTGGGTATTTACCCCAAAGATACAAATGTAGTGATCCAAAGGGGCACATGCACCCCAATGTTTATAGCAGCAATGTCCACAATAGCCAAACTGTGGAAAGAACCTAGATGTTCATCAACAGTTGAATGGATAAAGAAGAGGTGGTATATATATACAATAGAATATTTTACAGCCATCAAAAAATGAAATCTTGCCATTTGCAACAATGTGGATGGAACTAGAGGGTATTATGCTAAGCGAAATAAGTCAATCTGAGAAAGACAATTATCATATGATCTCACTGATATGAGTAATTTGAGAAACAAGACAGAGGACCATAGGAGAAGGGAGGGAAAAATGAAATAGGATGAAATCAGAGAGGGAGACAAACCATAAGAGACTCTTAATCTCAGGAAACAAACTGAGGGTTGCTGGAGGGGAGGAAGTGGGAAGGATGGGGTGGCTGGGTGATGGACACTGGGGAGGGTATGTGCTATGGTGAATGCTATGAATTGTGTAAAACTGATGAATCACAGACCTGTACCCCTGAAAAAATTAATACATTATATGTTAATAAGAATAAATAAATAAATAAAATGGTAAAGGTGGTGGATGTGGATGGAGTCCTGAGACTATAGCTACACCAAGGAATGATTGTTTTAATTTTTAAACTGCAGTCCTCTCTTCTTTCTAGCTTCTGCCATACACCTAATGGATTACAGCTTGTCTTATAATCTAAGCTCTTCATTCCCCTTCACTTGGTAAAGATTAAATTTTTTTCTTTGAATTTTCTGAAAGCAAAAATAACAAACTATTCTTTACTTATATAGGAAAATACTGATGCATTTTTCCAAAGGGTGTTTTAGCATGTGTTTACCTAAAGATAAAGGCAAGACTGAGAGGAAGCCTCTTCCTCCCTCCTGCTGTTTTCTACAGTCCGCTTGTATATAACTCCTAACTTTCCCTTTGTGGTCAAAAAAGGGAACTTAGATGTTAGCATTCTGATAGTAAGGTGACATATAAAGATTTTATCCACGACTCTTGAGAATTAAAAAACAAACTAGTTTTATGGGTTAGTTTCATATCAGAATGGGAAGAAGCTACACACAATTATTCTCTGCCATTAATTTTTGGTCAGGCTGAGCATGTGATAAGAAGCAAAGAAGTTTGGTGAAGTTGACTCTAGAGTGGACTTCCATCAAAAATAAATTTCTGGGATTGGAGGCTCCTTTGGAGACCAGTTGAGCATAACAATCAGGGCTCGAGATACAACAGAAAAATGGTACTAAATGTTTCTTCCAAGAAACACTAGGTTAGATTAACAGTGTATCATGTTACTTAATTTTTTCCTAAGATATCTCTTCATTATCACAGATGAAGATTCAAGAACATTTCTCTATTTTTAAAAGTTAACTTCCAACATTTCCAAGATGTGCCATCCTGTACATTCAACATGTCAAGTGTTAAAGTGTGCATGTGTGTGCACGTGCAAATGTGTTAACAAATTTTTCAGTTGCAAGTGACAAAAACGCATTTAAACTAAAAAGGCCAAAAGGAGGATTTTTCATCTCATATAATTGCTTGCAGGGGAGTTTGTTCAAGTAGTAAACTTTACTCAAGCACTACTGGTTTCAGGGTTACAAACAAAGTTAGGAGGCTACTCCTTTCACTTTCCTGGGGAAATAATCAGAACTAATTATTTCTTTTTTTTTTTTTTAAGGATTCATCTTTTTTTTTTTTTTAAAGATTTTATTTATTTTGACAGAGAGAAACACAGTGAGAGAGGGAACACAAGCAGAGGGAATGGTAGCAGGAGAAGCAGGCTCCCTGCCGAGCAGAGAGCCCGATGCAGGGCTCGATCCCAGGACCCTGGGATCATGACCTGAGCTGAAGGCAGACGCTTAACGACTGAGCCACCCAGGCGCCCCAGAACTAATTATTTCTGATGCTTTCCTCAGAGTCGGAGTGATTGTTAGGCAGTCTCCACCCATGTCACAGCAAAGATATCAGGCCGGGGGTACCTCTAGGTTTCCATTATCCTTATGTCAACTCTCCTAGTAAACAGGGAAATCTTTCAAGTGGTCAACCGAAAGTCCAAGGGAGGACTCTGGCATCTTGTTTCTTCTCTTAACCACTGATGAGATCAGGTAGATGGCACTCTCTGGAAGCTATAGACTGGCTCATCTGCTTAGCCTTGTGTTGGTGGTGAAGAAAGGATTTCCCACAAGGAAGAACTGCTCAGTTAGCTGAAGAAGGGAGAAAAGAAAGTACAATGGGAAGCCAGCAATTTTATGTTGCTTAGAAGCTACAGGATATGTATTTGAAGGTAAATATTGGAAATTGGAATTTTGGCCTGATATAGGACATGTCTTCAGGGTTTAAAATGAACAAGCAAAAGTATATCCAATGTTTTCAGCAGAGTAATGCTCTGTATCCTTAGTGGGAGGTTCTCATTTCAGTAAATTTTGGATATAATCAAACCTAATTTATTTCTCCTGAAATTAATTGAAACAGAAATGTACAACATCATTATGACACCTATCGGTAACTTCTCTAATACATATTATTGATTAAATGTTCTAAATCTGCTTTTACACCTTAAAGCTGAACGCAAAGATGATTCTGACAACAATGGAAACAAATCCTTTTAAAGCAATCTCATGTGGTCACACATATTGTTTTGTTGTAATGGGATTCTGTTAACATCAGTATATTTCTGTAAAACTCCTTCTCAGTTCACATGATCAAAAGAAAATAGAAGGAAAATATAGTCCCCCAGTAGTTAATTAGTACATAAAAAATTGTATCAGAACAGAAGGAAAGAAAGAGATGTGCTATTTTCTTACCGTTTCAATTCCTTTGGGCCCTTTAGACTTGTTGGGTATTACACACATAACTAGATTAACTTCACTTCATGCATCTCTGATTTATTATTTTTCTGTATAATAGATTAATAAAAACATTATTTTACATAGAAACACATCCTTCTATTACAATACCCTGTTCACACATACACACACATGGACACACACCCCTCCCATGCATGTGTTAAATGTTATCACACATTCTCAGCCAGGAGAGCTGGTACAACAGGCCAACATTAGCCTTTTGGCCAGCGAGCATCGGAGGACTGTGCCACAAGTGCTCTCAGCCAAATAACACTCTTCTGGACACTGCAGAATATTCTCCAATGCATTATTTCTCCACTACAGCTCTTGCCATTTACTTTGTTCTCTGAAAAATGCCCCTGACCTGAAATGACAATACAGAAAAACATAAAATAAAGTGAAATAAAATAAAATGCAAATTCGACAGTGAAATGTAAAGATGTAAAGGAAGGTTTTATTGAGGTTTGAGGCAACTTGAAAGAAAAAGTGGAGTATACCAAGGATGAAATGCAGTGGTCAGTCAGCATCTGATAGCATTATAATCAGTTGGCATTGTAATAGGAGTCATAAACATTATTATAGGTTGGTGAATAGAATAATGATTATTTACATCGTAGATGGAAGAAATGTCAGTGGTAGGCTGTGATTTCAAGATATTTGGAGAGAATTTTTTTTTAAAAATATAAAGCTAGAAGATACTCCCACAAGAAAACTAATGATACTATGATGTTGAATCAAGTATTTTTAGGAAAACATCCTCCTATCTATCAGCCTAAACTAGATTGTTCTTAGTTATTTAGATGGAAGTTTTCTGAATGTTCAGAATTTCATGAACAATAAGGAAACAATTATTGAAAAATGAAACGTTTCCATGAAACAATAAGGAAAATTGAAGGACAATTATTTCTGCATGCCAGGATATAAAACTGTAATTCAAGAAATTTTTTCATATTTCAAACAAATATGAAAAATTACTTATTAATAATAATGACTTACATTATTCTGTGTTTCATGTATCACATGCAATGCCTTGTACCATTACAGTGTGTGAATATGTTTTTGTGAAACACCTGATCTTTTCAAAACATTAAAGCAGAATTCTTTTTACAGAAATGCTATTTGTGAATACTTGTTCTTCACATAGATAGCATTGTGAATGTTTGTTAGAATGACCATTTGCCTCATTTTTCTTTAATATATTCTCTACAGAAGCTTTGCTGAAAGCAAAATAAACCTAAAAATGACAACTTTTTAATAATAGTATTAATTATAGTCACAGTCAGTCTTGGTTTATTTAATGCAGCTATAAAAATTCTTCTCAGTGCAGCAAAGGAGGAAAGAAGTGAAACCAGGGACTCTATAGTCTGCATTTCCTTTTCCTCCTTCCAATTTTTATGAAAAGGAAGTATCACGTTAATCATAACTTTATTATTTATCCTTAATCAAACACCACTGTAATCTCTAATTATTATTCATCTAATTATTATACATCCCCAATGTAATTCTCCCAATAATATGTATAGACTGCTCTCAAACTGTCCAATATATTTACTGATGAAAAAAGAACCACAGTGAAACGGTACTTCACGAGTTTTTTGAGTTCACGTTCATACGAGGGGGATGCTGTGGATCATTGGCATTAACTAATGATGATCTGAGATCAAAGGCAGAGCCCTATGGAACTCCAGCTTTCAAGGTAGCCTAATAAGTCTGAAATGTCAAATGAAATCTTCCAAAAATAAAATTTAAACTACAATAATGGCCCATCAAAACTGTCAAGCTAGCTATCCAAGTGATATATATAAGATTGATGATTTCAAAAACTCTAGGAAAGTGAAATAGTTCTAGATAAATGGCCAAAAGCAAATTCTTAAGTCCAATTGCAGAAAAGTAAATGTCACCAAAGCTGTTAGGTACTGTGGCTAACCTCATGTCATGCCAACAATACACAAAGTAACTGACCTTTCCGTACCAAAAAAGAACCCCCACCCTCCAAAATAACAAAGATTAGCAAACAAAACTTTGTACCACTCCTACATAGCAATTCTGATCAAGAAACTTATATTTTTATCTGATAATATACCTACTTTCAAAGCTCTAAGTCTTGACATCTAGAGTACAGCATACCACTGCTGAAAACGTAAAAGCACAAAGGTAAGGATCTGGCGTCGTGCAGAGAATGACAAATTGTAGGAACACACAAAGTTTCAGTGAAGGCGAATCCCTGATTATGTAAAATTAATTAGTATAATTCTCATCAGAACAATCCTTTCTCTGTAGCAGTTTGTTGGAATTAATAATAATAAGACTAAAAAAAATTCTTAATATATGTCTCCAACTCTACTGCAAGCATTAAAAATAGAGCTGTGAAATCTTTGTGAAGCCTGTGAGTTGAGCATTCACTGCTTCACTTCTGGGAGAGAGAGAAGGCAAAAGACAAGCTTATGGAGGATATTTAATTAAAGTCAGAAAGAACATTAAAATAGAAAAATTAGCTCAGTGAAAAATCTCTTCATTTCCACTAAATCAGAAACAATTTAAACACTGAAATGGAAACTGGAAGAAAAGAAAAGAAATAAAAAAAAAAAAAACTTCTTAATCAGTCTGGACTTTTCCATTATGTGCTTCTGGAATTTTGACTCCGGTATTCTATTAAAGCTACTTGTTTTAATTATCTGTTTGTTATTTCATTCATATCGTCATTCCTGTATTGTTTGATGTATTCTTTCACCCATTTGTTCACACATTCACTTTTTAATATTTTCTACTCTTTAGGCACTGGGCTACACACTGAACATATGAAAGGGTATATGGCATGGTGTCCGCTGCTAAAGTGTGTAAAGAGAGATGCGCTAATCTTTATGTGTCATAATGATATAGTTTCATATTTTAAAGAGGGAACACAAGTACTAAAATCTACCTGTACCTAGAGGAGTAAGTATGATCAAGTAAGCTTTCAAAGAGGGGATGTTACCAGAGTTATTTCGCATGCGAGTTTGATATTTACCAGAGAATCTACAAAATCTATACTTAAACAGGAAAAATATTTCAAAGAGCACTGACATTTTCAGATAATTAGAAATGACAAATTTGAGGCTTATTTTCTATTATGTTTCACATAATTTATATTTAAGCAATAGGTACTGAGGTTTATATGTAATGAACAAGTAGAACAAGCAAATGGAATAATAATTCTTAGTGAAACAGTGATTATATTTAAAATTATGTCAGTCTTGACCACAAGGCCAACACTATGAGTGAGGTGGGTTACTAAAAGGGCATCAAACTCCCCTCAATAGTTATTTAATAATTACTAAGGAGGATGTGTTAAATGAGAGGGTCATAGTCTCTGACTTATTAATACAACTGAGATAGGTTTATTTCTTCTAAGTATGTTCAGCATACTCACACGGGGCCAAAGCCCTGAGTGGAAATCCTGAGAAGACTTTCTGCCCGAGGAGAATCTGGAAGTTAATGATGACCTATGAGATGTCACTACATGATATTAATGGGATGGCATGAAATTGAATTCGTGGGAGAAAGGCTTCTGCTAAGGATTGAAAAAGTATGCAGAATTCCAGGGCTTTGGAAAATGTTAAATTAGATTCTTGACCATTATTCTTCAGACTTGATGCGGAGAAAGATATTAAAAGCTTAAAACATTTTATTTTCCTGGTTCATTGGGTACTTCTTTTTATTTTAATTTTTTCCCATTACCCCACAGAAGCTTAATTTGACCAATAGATCCATTTTATGGCTGAACTACTGTATTATCAACTTATTATTTGTCTTCATTTAAAACATGGAAGCAAAAATTTATGAGAGCCTTTGTTTGTCAAAGATGCATTTCACATTTGCTTCTCTTGTTTTACAAATATGTACTTTCCATGGCACTTTTCAGTTTTTACTAGCAGGGAACAGATTGGAGTTGAATTAGTGTAATAGGAAAATGGATTTTTAGGCAAAAAAAAAAAAATGACTGCATATTATCTTAGCTTGTGTTCCCCCAGATCAGAAACTGAAGCAAAGACCTGTTTTCATTTGCAAACATCATCCCTGGAAGCAGAAGTGAGATATAAGGAGGAGGTAAAACCAGGAAGGAGGAAAAGCCAAACAAAAATGGGTTATCAAGTTGTCGGCTCTGACAGGTTTCCCTGGCACCTTTGAGAAAACTTATGAAACCTGTTTCAAAAGTTTCCACTCAGGGAAAAAAAAAAGTGGAAATGTTTACTTATTGGTCCTCGTTATTCATTGTTCAATTGTAGTGGCTAAATTTTATGGGAGGGACACACGTGTAAGTGTAAAGCGGATTCCTGTGGGCATCCCGCACTGGTTCAGAGAAGCTAGTGGGTTGAAGGAAGAGTGTTCCAGATGGGGCAGAACTGGGTCAAGGCTGATGGCACCCAGAAAAAGCATTGAAGCCTGTGCAGGACTAGTGATGACAAGGGCAGTTGGAATAAGAAGTACCAAGAGGTTTTGAATTGGGATGCAAGAGGTGCATAATAACAATGCTGTATGCTCTTCAACAGAAGAAAAATTATTTACAAAGCTAAATGGGCAAATTTATAAATGCTACAAAACAGAATTTGTAGTGAAATATAGCAGCTAAGTATGACAGAGCTCCAGACTCTGACAGTGTCCTCTCATTTTCAGTAATTTTAATGACCACTTCCTCTTTACCCCATCTTTAGGTAGGCAGTCTGAATTCTTTAATCTACACCAGCATTTTTGCAATATTTGGTCTAGGGACCACTTTATGGTCTTAAAAATCATTGAAAATATCAAAATACTTTTGTTGATATAGGTTGCATAGACTCATCTTTACCATATTTAGAAATTAAAACAAATTATAAAATAGGTTGAATAAATTTAAAAATAAAAACAATAAACATATGTTGCAAGTTAACAATATTTTTACAAAAATAACTGTATTTCCCCAAACAAGCAAACAAACAAACAAAAAACAGTGAGAAGAATCTCATGGTTCCACAGTCTCTTTACAAATTTCATTAATGTCTGGATTTATAGGAGACCACCAATTTCTCATGTCTGTTCTATATTCCATTGTTGAAATATCACATGGAATGTATCCTCTAGAACACACCAGTGTACTCTCAAAAAAGAATGAAAATAAGAAAAACGAATGATATCTTAATATTATTATGAAAATTATTTTGTCCTTGCAGATTCCCTGGAATAATCTCACTGACTCCCAAAGGTTTCTGGATGCCACTTTGAGAACCCCTGGTCTGTTCATATACCTACAGCCCAATCTACCTTTCTAATTTGATTTCCTACCATTTTATAGTAAGTCCCAGTACCCTGCCACAGTGAACATTACTGTTGTCCAAACAAGGCTTCTAGACTCCCTGCATTCTAAGCTTTCCACCCACTTTTCCCTCCCCTACCTTCCTTTACACTACTGATGCTTGTCTAAATTCTTTCAGTTATCTTCAGTAAGTTTTCTGCAATACTTTTAATTAGCAAGCATCATTTTCTTCTTGCATAATATTTGTATTTCGCCTCCCTTATTACTTTAAAGACTTTGTACCCTCTAACATGCCTTGGCGTAGTAGCTTGGTTGATAAATATGACATGGGCATGTGGGCCATTTGCTTGTCTTATAGTTTACAGTGTATGCACCAGAAAACCTTATCATTTTCTCATTGATGCATTTTATTACTGATTAGTTTATTATTGTAGATTGAGGCCTCAGAAACCTATAAGAGAAGACTCATGTGTGAGTACATCTGGTCTGACAAATGATGTAGCTGGATCACACATTTCTTTTGTCCTTAAGCCCATACAACTATTTTTTTTTTTTTTATTTGACAGAGAGAGAGAGAGAGAGAGATCACAAGTAGGCAGAGAGGCAGGCAGAGAGAAGCGGGGGGGGGAAAGCAGGTTTCCTGCTGAGCAGAGAGCCCGATGCGAGGCTTGATCCCAGGACCCTGAGATCATGACCCGAGCTGAAGGCAGAGGCTTTAACCCACTGAGCCACCCAGGTGCCCCCAACTATTGTTTTAAACTACTGAGACTAGACAATCTTGTTTGACAGAAATGAAAACCAGAGAAGGTAGCCTACAGAATGCAGAGGCATACTTGAATTTTGTTACTAGTAACTAAGTATCTCTTACCAGTTGTCAAGAAAGGTTGATACAAGGTTTTTGCAGGAGACTGAAATACTATTGAACTTGTGAATGAAAAGATGTAATTTACTCACTGTGGTCCTGTTCATATACCGTATAGCTAAGACTCTGACAGATTGTACAGTAATTGGTACTTGATGACATCGACCAGGGGCTACCTGGCAACAGATTTCCAGGTTTTCCTTACCCTTTTCAAATACCTGAACGTTGCTGAATTTAAAAGGAAGACTACTCTATTGCCTCATAGTTCACAGATTGCTTAATCATGACCATCTAAGTGCTTACAAGATTATTTTCTTCCTTCTCACGCACAAGTTCTACAACCTTAGACATAGTCATGAGGTAGGCAAATGTATTTGTATACGGTCTTGCTGTCTGGCCAAAGTGGACCGATGTTAAAGTTGAAACGCCCTCAATGCTTTGAGCTTGGAAGTGTCCATTTTTGCACGAGTGATCCTCACCACCTGTGCACTAATCCTCCTTATGTTTGCTTTACAGAGAAGGTGCACCTCAGTGAATCTGAATACTAATACATTTCAAAGTTATAATGCAAAGCAAAGGAATATATCTTTAAAATAACTGGATTAGATTCAATAACAATTCAATAGAAAAGGAATTTTTAAATTCTATTTAAATACCAAATTAAAAGATGTAAATTTGTCTATAGAGAAAAGCCTTATTGATTTTAGCTACACACAGAGAGTAACAGGTAAAAAAAAAAAAAGATACCTCAGTGTTGTTTGGTTAATATTTGTTAGTACAGTTTAAGTATAAGATGCTATAGCTTGGACATTTGAATCCTCTCAGGTTATTTTATGAAACATCTCGCAAAATATTGTTAGACTCACCAAAAGGGGATTGTTTTACTGGTTTTAAAATACCTGGGATGCAAATATTAAAGCAGGATTTTTTTTGTCACTAAGTCCATCAGCTGAGAGAAATATAAGCACTGTTTTCCTCATTTTTCCGATTTTCAATAAATGGACAAATATTTTTTCATACTCTGAAACCACCTCTTTTTTGCTTTTTCTGTTTACTCTCTCTAGTATGCCTTCTCCTACAATCCAAACACCTTAATAAAATACCTGCGATCCACTTATCCACCACCTAACACTGCCTCTCATCGTCTTCAAGTCCTTTCCTCATAACCCAACCTTACTCCAATGGTCAGCCGTGATAGGTACTCCATTGCAGGTACTGGCATCTCCCCTATGCCTCTCTTATTTGGTCTTACTCTCCTGGCCATACCTTGGCCCTGGTTAAATCTAACTCTGTTCTTTTTTGGTGCTTGCCCCTACACAACAGATATACACACATCTCAATTTACATCCATAGTAATTTACCTCAAGAGGCCTGTAAAGCTTTGCAGTAATGGCACTCTGTTTCCCAAGTCACTTTCCAGTCCTACTGTCTTAGGTACTATTTCATGTCTTCTCTTTCCTTAAGTCTCCCAATACTCCCTCCATCATCATTACTCTCGGATTTTATCTCCTAATTCTCTGAGAAAATGGAAACTGTTAGAGGAAGTCTTCCCCCAAGGTAGCTACCCAACTTACTGTATCTCTGCCCATATTATCTACCTTTTTATTTATTTATTTATTTTGATACTACAGATGAGATGTGGTGCTTCTTGCCTACACTAGGTACTACTCTTGTGTGCTAGATCAGAGCCTTCTTTTCTACTCAGTTACAGTTCTTCCCTCTCTTATCTCATGCTCAGATTTCCCTCTCTGTTGGATTATTCCCATTAGCATATAAGCATGCTATTATTTCTCCCATTTGAAAAGAATTCTTGGTTCATTACATTCTTGTCTACAGCTAATTCTCTATCTTCTACAGTTTACAGTAAGGGTCCTCAAAAGAGTTTTCTAGCCTTCTAACCTCTCCCATTCTATCTTGGATCCTCCATTCTAATTTTTTCCCCATGTGACTCAAAGAACTTAATCAAGGTCACCAATAACCACTGTGTCGCTAATTCCAACCACCAATTCTCACTTATTTTATCCATCAACAGCATTTGACCTATTTAATTACTCTCTCCTCCTTGAAACATTTATCCTATCTTTCTCTTAATTCTCTGGTCTTTTTGGATGTTGATTTTCGGTCTCCTTACAAGGTCTTAATGGTTCTGTCCCTGGACTTTGCTCCTCATACTTGTTCCCTTGGTAATCTCATTCTACACAGTATTGCTTGCTGATGATTAGGAATTCACAATATTAAGACAGATGTAACATGATTGCTTTTTACTCCCTCCCCCATGTTTTTATACTTTAGAGGTATTGTTGTTAATGCACTGTTGTTTTTATCCCTTTCAATCCAAGGACACTGCTGATTCTTTTTTGATTTTTCCTGGGATATTTGACTCAGGGAAGGCAAGAGATAATGGTGGGGAAAAAAACAGAGGGAGCAAAAGAGAGAAATGGAAACTTAACCTCTTGGTTAAGTTTAGAAACTGAATAATTGGACTGGTGAAAAAGAAGAGGTGGTTGACATTTTTTTTCCTACCAATGACTTCATATATTCATAGTTACTAGGGAGAAAATATCTTAAATGTTCTGAGAGGATACAAAAGCTTACAAAGCTATGAAATTTCAAAATTACTAAATATATTCATACAGACACGTTAGCTAAACACCAATGAGGTAGAGATCATTTGATTATGATAAACTGCTTATATTTTTAATTTAGTTATATATTACAAAGCAATGAAAATATATGATATTTTATATTCTTATGGAAAGAAGATATTAGTTTATGTTCTCACCTTTTCCATAGCTGGTATTATGGGCTCTGAACAATTCTATCACACTTCTGATAGTTTTAATTCCTTTTTGAGGGGAAGGAATTTACTTAAGATTTAGGAAATGGGCCCATCCTCTATGCTGCTCCCCTTCCCTTTTTTGCTCTGCTTATTTTGACAAGTCGAATTGCTCTGGCATTCTTTCCTAGACTCCTGGTGTAGACAGGCGTTCACACAATCAGTAAGCTTCTTCTGGGGCTTCTCCTGCCATCTTCAGTGTAGATACTTCTTTGATACCTCTGTGCAGGACCAACGCTAATTTCAATAGTGTAGTCAACTCTGCCACTGCTTTTGTCAAAGGACCCTTCCAGGTGTCTACTAAGTTACTGTGAGCCAAAAAACAGGGGTCTACATGACAGAATTTTCTATTGTCCCCACCAATGCTCTCCTGTGAGAAAAAACTGAAATCGCTAAATAATTGATTTGCCCAAAGAAGTCCTGACTACCATTTTCAAAATTTTCAGCTTAGAAGAAAGGGGATTAGGCAGATTATTCTATGAAGACTCAAAACTATTCTTTTGTTACTCTTAAATTTTAGAGGTTTTGCCTATACTTCTCCAACTAAAGTTTTTCGCCAAATCTTATTTTGTTCTACAATTATCCTGGGTTTATAACCCCAGTTTCCCTTGGTACATTCCCATTCATTACCTGGTTTTATTCCTTCAAGTGTCCCAATGTCCAGAACATATCTGGACATCATTTTTTTTAATATAAGAAGTAAAACACTTCTCAGACTGGAGAGATAAAAGAAAGCATATTGAATCTGGGATCAGAGAAATCTGATTATATTTCAGCTGTACTCTTTACTAACTGCATATATTTGAGCGATTTTTAAAGTCCCTGTGATATTCCATTCAATATTGGCAAAATATCCCCAAGGCAGGAATGTTGTGAAAATTACATAAAAACCATATAGCTCACACTTGGCATATGGTAATTATTGTAATTATTTATTTTGAAACCAAGTGAAGTGACATCATAATAATAAAAGAAAGTTAATTTTCACTAAGTTATTATGTATTTTAAGATTAGATATTTGCCTTCATTCAGACTCAATTCTCAGTCTTTTCCCAGTGAGCTTGATTTTATCCAACTTTATCCTGACAGATGTTTGATTTGGTTTCTTCTTCCTCTGTTTCAGTGTAGAAGATTACCCTTTTTGGTGTTACTAATAAAAATCTGGACCAGGACATATTTATAAACTTTACACTAAACTTGTTAGCCTTTTATTTTCTCATGCAGCAAAATTTCTCATATTTTAAATATGATATAAATTATTTTTGTAACATTTTGTGTTTTTAAAAGCAATGCATATTTTTGCAGAAATGTTAAAAATTACATAAATGCACAAAGAAAAACATAAAAACCAACCAAGACTGACTAAACAGAGACAATCAGTTAAGAATTTGACATACAGACAACTGTAAAAAATACTTATATTTAATCAAAATGTGGGCCTACCATACATACTATTTTGTAACTACCTCCTTTTCTTACACTTCTTAAGAAAAGGTGATACATCATGTTAGGAGAAAACTTCCACAGTATCACTTTAATGAATACATGATATTCATAAAATGGATGTACTGTAATTTATTTAACTATACTCATATTGCAGGATTGGCTATTTTCCATTTTTGTTATAATAAACAATGCTACAATGAACATTATATACATAAATCTTTATGCACATCCTTAATCATTTCTTTAGGATAAATTACTAGAAACAAAATTGCTGTGTCAAAGCATATGCATATTTTATTTATTATAACCCAGTTTTTAATCATAAAATAATAAATGCACTTTGGAGAGTCAGTCAGTACTGAAACATAAAGAAATGAAGAATGAACATGTGCTTTCAGGGTGCCTGGGTGACTCAGTGGGTTAAAGCCTCTGCCTTCAGCTTAGGTCATGGTCTCAGGATCCTGGGATCGAGGCCTGCATCTGGCTCTCTGCTCGGCAGGGAGCCTGCTTCCCCCTCTCTCTCTGCCTGCCTCTCTGCCTACTTGTGATCTCTGTCTGTCAAATAAATAAATAAAATCCTAAAAAATTAAAAAAATAAAATTTGTTTACCTAAAAAAATTTTAAAAAATTTGCTTTCACCTACCATCACACTTTAGATATAAACACTATTAATACACTTTTCTTTGGTATTTTTGCAATTCTTTATTGATACTCAAACATATTTAAATAAACATATTTATCCTTGTTATTTTTTATGTTTATCCTTGTTATTGCACATGGGTTAATCATACATACTCTCTTTTTTATTCTTTATCTTTCTGTCACTTAATGCAGTTAAATATTTGCTCATAGGTTTGCCTTTTTCTTTTTACCTGTTGTATGGTATTTCATAACATGGGTGTAAAGTATTTTATTTAACCAATTCTTTTTTTTTAAGATTTTATTTATTTTTACTTATTTAATTTTATTTTTTTAAAGATTTTATTTATTTATTTGACAGAGAGAGAGATAACCAAAGAAAACACAAGCAGTGTGAGTGGGAGAGGGAGAAGCAGGCTTCCTGCTGAGCAGGGATCTTGATGCAGGCCTCCATCCCAGGACCCTAGGACCATGACCTGAGCCTAAGGCAGACACTCAATGACTGAGCCACCCAGGTGCCTCAGACTTTATTTATTTTTAGAGAAATAGTACACATGCATGCGAGGGGGGAAGGGGCAGAGGGAGAGGGAGAGCGAGAATCTTGAACATATTCCTTGCTGAGCATGGAGCCTGAGGCAGGGCTTGATCTCATGACCCTGATATCAGGACCTGAGCTGAATCAAGAGTCAGATGCTTAACTGACTGAGCTATTCAGGCACCCCTAACCAATTCTGTCTTGATAAAAATTGAGGTTTTTTACTTTTGCCTTAATAATCAGTATTGTAATGGACATCCTTGTACAATTGTGTTTGTAAACTTTTGAAAATTTATTTATAGGGTGGATTTCTAAAAGTAGAATTAATGAGTCAAATAATAAGTAGAGTTTGAAATTTACTTATTTTAAAACAAAATTTAAATTTTTAAATTAAACAAATTATTTTGTGTAGTTTTACTATGCAAATCAGTACTTCTGTTTTCTTGAAATATTATTTCTGAGGTATAATATAAATAAAATAATACATTTTGAAGTAAAAATAAATTATCTTTTCAGATATCTCTGAGTGCAGAGCCTGATGTTGAGCTTGATCCCAAGACCCTGAGATCATGGTCTGACCTGAAATTAAGAGTTGGAGGCTCAACTGACTGAGTCACCTGGATGTCCCTTGGTCATCCATTTAAGAACTATTTGGTGTCTACTCTGTGCAAAGGCCCATTTAGTTTTTGGGAATGTAACAATGAACAAAACAAAAATACTTACTCTTATGTTTTTTACATCCTAATGGGAGGGGGTAAATTAAACAAGTAAAGCATAGATTGTGAAAGATAGCAATCATGTTAAGAAAAAAAAAATAAAGCCAGGAGGGAGAACAGGGAGTGTTTGGTGGGAGATGGCATAATTCTAAGTAAAAGAACTGGAGAAAGCCTCACTTAGAAGAGATTTTTTTTTTTTTGGAGCGACATTTGAAGGAGATGGAATAGTTTGATCAATCAAACTAGGTGTGATAGTGAATTTTATGTGTCAGCTTGACCAGGCTACGATCCTGTTATTCAGTCAAACACTAATCAAGATGATACCATGATGGTTTTTCAAATATGTGGTTAAAGTCCATATTCAGTTGACTCTCTGTAAGGGAGATTATTGTAGATAATCTGGGTGAGCATAGTTAACTAGTTAAAAGACCTCAAGACCGAGCTGAGGCATCTTTGAATAAGAAATTCCAACTGTGGACAGCAGGTTTACCTCATACCTAAGTGTTTCAAGTTGCCTTTTCTGATAGCATGGTCTGCAGATTTTGAACTTGCCTAACTAACCTTCACAATAAGGCACTACCTTGTAATAACTCTTTTAATATACATCCTCCACTGGTTCTATTTCTATTTTTATTTATTTTTATTTATTTTATTATTTTTCTATTTCTGTTTTTAAATCTTGTTAAATAGACTAGATGTACTGATAATTCAGAAATATCTTTTAATTTCATGCTGTAGAATACATGAGTGTTATATACACATATATATATATATTCTTTGAAGGATTGTCAACAACACAGTGACCTTTGGGTGAATCCTAACCCGTGGACAGCTTGTGTTTGATCCTAGTATCTTTCTGGCCACTCTCAACAACTTATAGAACAACTAGACAGACAACCAGCAAATATAGAAGAACTATATTTATATTTACACAGAACTAAATGACATCATCAACCAAAAGGATCTAATCAGCATTGATAGAATACTGTGACCAACAACAGAAGAATATACATTCTTTTAAAGTTCCCTTTGAACATATGTTAAAATAGGCCAAATCCTGAGCCATAAAGCACATCTCAACATATTTGACACAAGTGAAATAATGCAGAAGATCTTCACCAACCACAATGGAATAAAACTAGCAATCAGTAACAGATAGATAACAGGAACATTTCCATTTACTTGGAAACCAAGCAACACATTTCTAAATAATCCATGGTTTAAGGAGAATGTCTCAAGAAAATTTTTCTCAAGAAAATCCCCAAACACTTTGAACTAAATCAAAATCCAATATATCAAAACTTTTGGATACAACTAGAATAGTGTTAACAGGAAAATTATTGTTTTAGATGCCTACAGTATAAAAGAGGAAAAGTCAAAAAATCAATATTTTGACCTAAAGAACCAAGAAAATAGAGCAAAATAAACTGAAAGCAAGTAGAAAGAAGGAAATAACAATATTAAGAGCAGAAATCAGTGACCTTGAAAACAAAAACAACAGAGAAAAGTAATGAAAAAAAAGCAGATTTTTTAAAAGACCAATGAAATTGACAAGCAAAATGACAAAGAAATAAATAAAATACACAAAATAATAAAACTGGAATGAAACATAGGATATCTACAGACATCACAGGAGAATACTATGAATGACTCTACATGAATAAATTTGACAAGTTAGATGAAATTGACCCATTCCACCAAAAGTCCAGATTTCCACAATTCACTCATTATAAAAAGAAAATCTGGAAATCTATACAACTGTTAAGAAAGTTAATTTTATAATAAAATCTGGAAAGTGAACACTCCAGGTTTAAGTAGTTTCACTGTAAAGTTCTATCAAACATCTAAAGAACTAACTAACATCAATTCCACACAATCCTTTTTAGTAAATAGAAGAGTAAGAAACACCTCTCAATTTACTTAATCAAGTTAATATTATTCTCATACCAAAACATAACAAACACAGTACAAAAAAGAAAAAAAAACTGCACACTATTATTCTTCATTATACATAAAAATTCTTAATAAAATATAAGCAAGTATAATTCACCAATATATAAAAATAATTATAAGTCCTGAGTGGGGTCTATGCTACAGAGGCAAGGATGTTTCAATATTTGAAAATTAATTCATGCAGTCTTCCATATTAGCAAAATAAAAAAATACATGATTCTATCAACTGATGCAGAAAAACATTTGACAAAATTGAACATCCATTTATGATAAAAAATAACTCTCAGAAAATAAAAATAGATGGAAATTTCCTCAACTTGATACAGAACATATATTTAAAAAAAAACTAGAGTTAACATTATACCTAATGCTGAAAGACTGAATGTTTTCCTCCTAAGACGGAAAGAAGGCAAGGGTGCCTAGTCTCACCACTCTTATTCAACTTAGTGCTGGAAGTTCTAACCATTGTAATAAGGCAAGAAAAGTAAACGAAAGGCATAAGTTAGGAAAAAATATAACCTAACTGTCTACATAGAAATTTCCAAAAAATTACACAAAAACCTCTAACTAATAAGTGACTTAAACAAAATTGCACAGTAAAAAATAAATACACAAAATTAATTATATTTCTATATAAAATCAGTAAGCATATGGACACTGAAATTGAAAACACAACACCATTAACAATCACTAAAAAATTGAAATGAGTGAAATCTAACAAAAACATGTACATGGTTTATAAATTGAAAACTACAAAGTGCACATGAAAACAATTTTAAAAGATGTAGGTAAATGGAGAGATATACTCTGTTTATATATTGAAAGACTCAATATATTAAAGATAACAATTCTCCCAAAAATGAAATACTGGTATAATGCAATTTATATAAAAATCTCAGGAAGAGATTTAATAGATATAGGCAGTTATTTAAAAATTAATATCAAAACTCAAAGGAACTAGAATAGCTAACAATTTTGAAAAATAATTATAAAATGGGATGATATCTGTCTACCTGATTTCAAGACTTATAGCTAATCAACACTGTGTGGTACTGGTAGAAGGATGGACACACAGATCAATGGCAACCAACAGAGAACCTAGAAATAGATCCACATAAGTATCCTTAAGTGATTTTTGACAGAGATGCAAATGAAATGTAATAAAGATATCCCTTTCAAAACATGGTGTTAGAGCTATTAGATATCTATAGGTAAAAAAAAAATCTTCAATTAAATCTGCCTCATACAAGAAAAAAACTCAAAATGATCATGAAATTAAACAACATGAAACTATACAACTTTAAAATAAAATAGAAAATTCTTTGAGATCTAGGACTAGACACTTGCCACCAAAAACATGATCCATAAAGGAAAAAAATGGTATGTTGAACTTCAAAATTAAAATTTTTTTTTTCTGTAAAAGACCCTGTTGTGAGCATGAAGAGATAATGAAAAGACTAGCTGCAGACCATAAGAAAATATTTGCAAGCCCCATATTCAACAAAGGTCTGGTATGTATAAACAACTCTCAGAATTCAACAGTTAAAAATAAAGCAACCTAATTGGAAAATGGGGACCACATAAACATTTCACTGAAGAGGACATACAGATGGCAAATTAACACAAGAAAAGATGTTCAACATCATTAGTTATTAAGGAAATGAAATTCAAAACCCCAGAGGGATCTCACTATATGCATATCAGAATGGCTAAAAATAAAAATGATGACAACATCAAATATTGGTGAGGATGTGGAGACACTGGGTCATCTCTCAATATTACAGGTGAGAATGTAAAATGGAACAGCCACCCTGGAAACTAGCTGAGCAATTTCTTTAAAAACTAACCATGTCATTTCTATATGACCTATCCATTATACTCCTAGGCATTTATCCCAGATAAATGGAAACTTATGTTCACACAAAAAACTTAGCAGAAATGCTTCTAGAAACATTTATAGCCCCAAACTGAAACCAACCCAAATGTCCTCCAATAGGTGAACAGTTAACCAGACTATGATACATTCATACTTGGGTTATTCTCCAGCAATAAACAGGAATGAACTGTTAAAAAAATACATCTTTCAGTGAATCTTCAGAGAATTTTGCTGAGTGAAATATGCCAATCCCAAAAGGTTATACACAAAATGATTGTATTTATACAACACTTGGGAATGACAAAATTATAGAAATGGAGAACAGATTATCTGTTGCCAGGATTTAAGGAGACTGAGGGGAGAGAGTGTGCTTGGTGAAAGCGAAGTAGATGTGGCTATAAAAGGGCAATGTGAGAGATCCCTGTGGTGAGAAGAATGCTCTGTGTCTTGACTGCTTCAAAGTCAGTATCCTGGTTATAGGATTGTATTATAGTTTTGCAGGATGCTACCATTGGGAGTAAATGTGTAAATGTAAATGGAATCTGTGTTATTTCTGAAAAATGCATTGGAGTTTACAATGATATAAAAATTTAAAAAGTTTGTTTTTTATAAAAACTAAATTCATTAATATCTTACATATCGCTTCTGAATTCACTAAATTTTCATGAGGGCTAAAAATGCTAGTTTTTGCAAATATATAGATTTTTTCCTCTGTTTCAACATATCCTTTAGTAATGAACATTGAACCTGGCACCACCATTTTCTGTCTATTTGAACCCATCTATCCATTTGTTAAATATTATATCACCATTCCCATCTCCTCTAACATTATAAATAAATTTCATCATGTAGGATTTTTATTCCTTGCTATTGTGTTTCCAAACTAAATTATGTTAAGTATATGTTTCTCTGTGTGGAAATTTCCTAATTCTAATATAAATTACAAAAAAATAATAGTACATCTAATAATAATCTGAGTCATTAAAATTGTTCTTTCCATGAACAGTAGAATAAAGAAAGTATAATTCATTAAACACATCTTGAGCATTTTTTAATATAAAAGCAATATTAAAATATTTTGAACAAGGACCTTTTTGAATGTTTAATGGGTTACTCCATTAACATTTACAGTGACTCTTGGTAGTTTTTCAAACAATTTTAATTAAAGTACTTCCCTTATGAGACAATCATATCATTCATAAACAGTTGATGTATGTATTTAAAACATCTTAGGCATGTAGCAATTCAAGCCTATTACTCAAAACAACTAAAAGGTTAGCTATACCAGTATCAGTTATGGTATCTTCATTAAGGAAACATAGAACTTTGTGTAAAAGGAAGTTTGCCTATGGTTTTCACAGAAATAGTGACATGAACTTTGGCAAATATTATTTTGCAAATGCCACTCTTAAGAACAGTACCACCAGCAGTAACCTGACATTTATAACTATTCTAAATAATGCAACAAAGCATTTTCAAGGTTCATGTGCATCTTTTCATATGCAGACTTTGCAGTTTTCTTCAATAATTTAGTTTGTTTGGACACATCTTACTGAATCATGTTTTTTGAATTGAAAAACATACATTATCTTGTGAGTCAGTCAAGTATTTGCAGCAAGTTGTACTCTTGGTTCTATCAGACCCTTTTTTAGTTTCATTTGACCTCTGCTACTATTCTTCATCAGATGTTAGATCCTTAGTAGATAAACATATTTGTGGACCACATTTATCTATTAGATACCTGCTCAATTAAGCAAAGTATTATGCAGAGTTTGTCTAGTAATGAGAACCTGAAGTCTTAAAAGTTTGAATACTAATATTTTAGACTTTTCCTAACTAAACTAGTCTCTTGCTTGAAACTTTGATTCTGACTTCTGTATTACTGATTCACTTGACTGTGAATCTCAGTTTTTATTCTCCTCCTGCTTTGATGGAGTCTGCCTTTTAGTTTCCATTCTAGGTACATGCTAATTCCCTCAGTGGCCTGATTCACATTGTCTGACAATCCTGACAACTGAAAACTTAAAAATACATACAATTATCATATGATCTCACTGGTATGAGGAATTTGAGAAACAAGACAGGATCATAGGTGAAGGGACAGGGGAAATCAAACAAGATGAAACCTGAGAGGGAAACAAACCATAAAAGACTCAATCTGAGGAAACAAACTGAGGGTTGCTGGAGGGGAGGGAGGTGGAAGGGATGAGGTGGCCAGGTGATGGACACTGGGAAGGGTATGTGCTATGATGAGTGCTGTGAATTGTGTAAGATTGATGAACCACAGACCTGTACCCCTGAAACAAATAATACATTATATGTTAATAAAAATATACATACAATGTGGGTGAATACTTTCAAGTGCAACTATAGGTCACTATTAAAAATATTGACAAAATACTCTCATATCATCAAATATATTGTTCTATGTGAGCCAGAATATATTATAATGATTAAATATTAATAAAATATGATTTTGTGAAATTTCTTAAAGTTTATAGACAGAGTCATATTTCTTACATAGTACTTACTTTGGTAAAAGTAAAAACTTCAGTCAGACAGATGGAATTCATAACCCCACTCTCTCTCATTTAATAACTACAAAACCTTAAACAATTTTCTTAACCTCTCAGATGGAGTGATTCACTTAAGCCAATACTAAGCATATAGTAAATGTTCACTAAATGATAGTTCTTACTTATATTATTTTAATTGCCAGTACCATCACTATTTTAGTACCACTTGTCCATCCACTACTACTTAGACTACAAGAAGGAGAAAGAATAAAACTACAGAAACAGAAAAGATAATACATACCAGTTTATTTAGTTGCCCTTATGTCCTATTGATATTTTATGATTCAAAAGATTGAAATGCTTTTTTATCAGACATTTTTTAATCATTAAGCCCAATTTTTGAGGTGTTTTCATTACCCCAGCTCAGTACAACTGGTAGATATAATGTTCTTGGACTTTGACAGTTCAAATAGCGAGCAGTTCATGTTGGTTATCATCAAATGAAATTCCTTTGATTCAAAATGCCATTAGGTTAGTAGATAATAGACATCTCTTGCAGTGTGAAGTAATGTAGAAAAAGTTTATGTTACTCAAATTTGGTTGAAAGGAAGAATTTTAAATGTCATCTACTGCTTAAAAATGATTGCTTTTGGAAAGAACAGTAGCATTCAAATCCATGGTCAGAAAAAGACAGTGGATACTTGTAATCTATATTATATTAATACTTGTACAAAATCCCAAATATTCTGTGGTATGTTCGAGTGTGTAATTCCAGATGAACTTTGATCCCTGGACAGATCAGTTTTCTAATGTGAACTTTCTCCCTTTGTTTCTTACTAAAATAGGTTTTAATGAAAAATAAAATTTCGTATTTTTTAACCTCAAAAATATTATTGCCCCAAGCTGATTCTTTTTATTGCAACATATTCATACCTACATAGACTTTTATTCTATTTAGAGAACTTGCTGAATAAACATTTGTTGAATAACTATCAGTTTGAATTGCTATACAAAATGCAGTTCTGTGTACAATGCCATAAGGTAAAGATAACTGTTAAACAATCTGCTCTCCTTTTCTGCCACCATGTGAAGCTGAATTCACTCCCTACAACTTTATTAACATATATTTTTGTCCCCATGTTCTCAAAGTGAGAACATAAACAAGTCATTCCAAACATAAAATTCTGGAAAACATATTCTGCATGTGATGGTCATAGATGGCTGCAGTACTACAAAGCTATAGTAGTGGTTTTAATTATTCGCCAGTTGGAAGGGTTGACTATCAAGTTTGCTGATGGCTATGGCACCTTTATGGTGTATTTGCCTCCAAGCTGCACTTTAGAGCACAAAAAGGAGCCACAAATAACTAGCAACATGACTATCAGGATATGAAATGTCAAACTTAATTGCACAATTGACTCAACAATTTCTACATTTCTAGGAAAAGAGAGTTAAAGAGCTATGCAACAGGAACCACATATATATATTCTTTTTTATAAGTACATATTTATATATATGAAGGTAATCTGTTAGATGTTTATAAAACAAGTCCACTTCTCTACATAATTCAAACATTGAAATATTTTTATTGAAAAATAATTAACATATAATATTGTGTTTATTTTAGGTGTACAATATAGTGATTCCAAATTTATGTACATTACAAAATAATCACCACAATAAATCTAGTTAGCATCTGTTATCATACAAAGTTGTTACAATATTATTGACTATATACCCTATGTTCTGCATTATGTCCCCATGATTTACTTATTCTATAACTGGAAGGTTGTACCTTTTAATTCCTTTCACCTGTTTTGTTCATCACCATACCTCTCTCCTCTTTGACAACCACCAGACAGTTCTCTGTATCTATGAGTTTGTTTCGGTTTTGTTTTGGTTTTTTGTTTTATTTATATAGATTACATATATAAGTGAAATTGTATGGTATCTTTCTTATTCTGTCTCACTTATTTCACTTAGCATAATACCCTCTAGGTCCATTCATATTTTCACAAATGGTAGGATTTCATTGTTTTTTATGGTTGAGTAGTATATATACAAATATGTATATATTATAATAATATAAATAATGAACAATGGATTATATGTATAATTCATTTTTTTCCATTCAGCCATTGATGGACATTTAGGTTACTTCCATATCTTGGCTATTGTAAATAAGGCTTATTGTAAATAAGGCTTGTAAATAACATAGAGATAAATGTGTATTTCAAATTAGTGTTTATATTTTCTTAGAATAAATACCTAGAAGTGGAATTGCTGGATTGTATGGCAGTTCTATTTTTAATTTTTTGAGGAGCCTCCATACCATTTTCCATAGTGGTCTTATCAATTTACACTCTTCACCAACAGTGTATAAGGGTCTCCTTTTTTTCACATCCTTACCAACAGTGGTTTTTTCTTGTCTTTTTGGTAATAGCCAGTCTGACAGATGTGAGGTGATATTTCATTTTGATTTTGATTTGCATTTCCTAGTTGCTTAGTGATGCTGAGCATCTTTTCATGTGCCTATTGACCATATGTATGTCTTCTTGGGAAAAATGTTAATTCAGATTCTCTGCTCATTTTTAAATCAGATTGTTTGCATTTTTCTGATATTGAGTTATGTGTGTTCTTTATGTATTTTGGGATGTTAACCCTTTTTCAGATATATCACTTGTGAATATATTCTCCTATTCAGTAAGATGGCTTTTCATTTTGTTTGTGGTTTCCTTCATTATACAAAAACATTTTGGTTTGATGTAGTCTCATTTGTATATTTTTTGTTTTTGTTGTCCTTGCCTCAGGAGATACATCTAAAAAACTATTGCTAAGGCCAATGTCAAAGAGCTTACTGCGTATGCTTTCTTCTGGGAGCTTTATGGTTTCAGGTCTTATATAAGTCTTTAATCCATTTTAGACTTCTTTTTGTATAGAGGGTAAGAAAATGGATCAGTTTGATTTCACATGTGGCTGTCCAGTTTTCCCCCAATACTATTTATGAAACAGACTGTATTTTTCCTCTTCTATATTCTTCCCTTTTTTGCCATATTATAACTGACTATATAAGCATAGGTTTATTTCTGGGCTCTCTAGTTTATTTCATTGATCAATGTGATTGTTTTTATGCCAGTACCATACTGTTTTATTTACCATAGCTTTGTAGTATAGTTTGAAAGCAAGAAGCATGATACCTCCAATTTTGTTCTTCTCTCAAGATTACTTTGGCTGTTTAGAGTCTTCTGTGGTTCCATACAAATTTTAGGATTATTTTTTCTAGTTCTGTGAAAAATGACATTGGTATTTTGATAGGGATTGCATTGAATGTGTAGATTGCTATGAGTAGTATGCATATTTTAACAGTATTAACTCTTCCAATCCATGAGCATGAAATATCTTTCTGTTTGTGTCTCATTTAGTTTCTTGTATTAATGTCTTGTGGTTTTCAATATCTAGGCCTCCTTGACAAATTTATTTTTAGGTAGTTTATTTTTCTGATACATTTTATTTATTTTTTTCTCCCAAAAATGTTTATTTTATTTTTTCAGTGTTACAAGATTTATTGTTCATGCACTACACCCAGTGCTCCATGCAATACGTGCCCTCCTCAATACCCACCACCAGGCTCGCCCAGCCCCCCACCCCCACCCCTCCTAAACCCTCAGTTTGTTGCTCAGAGTCCACAGTCTCTCATGGTTCATCTCCCCCTCTGATTTCCCCCCATTCACCTTTCCCTTCCTTCTCACAATGCCCTCCATGTTTTTCTTTATGCTC
>JAQQSY010000063.1:0-22726 GCA_028646535.1 Procyon lotor
CACAGTTTCACGCCATGGACACCCTGCACAAGAGCGTATACGACGTCGCCAAGGCCATCTCAGCGCTGGTGCCGCAGGGTGGGCCCGTGCTCTGCAGGGATGAGATGGAGGAGTGGTCAGCCTCCGAGGCCAGCCTGTTTGAAGAGGCCCTGGAGAAGTACGGGAAAGACTTCACGGACATTCAGCAAGACTTCGTGAGTGCCCCAGCGTGCGCACAGGAACCCTCCCAAGGAGAGGGGTTTGTGGCCCCCACAGGCCCCGGGCTAAGAGCTGCTCCTGCTGCCAGCTCAGGGGTCCGTGCCGGGCAGCACCCGGGTCCTCTTGGCGTGGTTGCCGCTGATTGCTTTTGTCTAAGCTGCCAAGCCTCTCCTTACGCGCCCTTGTTCTGTGTCCCCTGAGGGTGTCCCTCTCTGAGCCCGCGGGAGTTCCAGCAGGGCCGGGCAGGGCCTGCAGCTCACGCACCCCTCCCTGCTCTCGTGCCCCGCGGGGAGCGTGTCAGCCCTAGGTGACGGGGGCCCCAGGACACAGCAGGCAGGCCAGCGTCTGAGCAGGCACGTCCCAGGTCACGGGCAGGCGTCCTGGTGAGCCTCCCCGAGGCACAGGGGACCTGCCACAGGTAGAGAGGCCTGCGGAGGGCAGAGCCCGGGCCCCGTGCCCAAGCACCCAGAGTCGGACGTGGGAGTGACTTACTGGGGTCCCAGACGTGGGGAGCGAGAGCAGCCGGAAGGTGGGGCCGCAGGGAGCCCTTGACCAGATACACGCGGCGCCGGGACCCCACTGTGGGTGCGCGGCCACCTCGGCCGCAGCTCGGGGACAAAGCAGAGACGGCATCTGAATCCCACATCCCACGAGGCAGGTTTCAGAGTGCCATCCACAGCATGGACACGCTTCCTCCGTGGTCAGAGCACATTGGTCCACCCGCCAGGGAGGGCGGCGTGACGGCGAACCTGCCGACCTCGGGAGGGGTCCCACCTGGCGGGGCTGGTGGGAGGGGGGTGGCCGTGCTGCGGGGAGGGCTGCTTGCCTGGGGAGGCCCCCGCCGCCTGACGTGCAGCCCTGTCCCGTGCAGCTGCCCTGGAAGTCTCTGACCAGCATCATCGAGTACTACTACATGTGGAAGACCACCGACAGATATGTGCAGCAGGTGAGGGTGCCCGCCACGCCCCCCGCGCCCTGCCGGGCAGCCCTGCCCTGCCCGGGGTTCCTGACCTCTGTTTGCGGTTTCCAGAAACGCTTGAAAGCCGCTGAAGCGGAGAGCAAGTTAAAGCAAGTGTATATTCCCAACTAGTAAGTGTGCTCCAGCGTGCGCCCCCGGCGTGTCCTCGCCGCCCCCGGCGTGCGCCCCCGGCGTG
Source organism: Procyon lotor (assembly GCA_028646535.1). Taxonomy (NCBI): domain Eukaryota; kingdom Metazoa; phylum Chordata; class Mammalia; order Carnivora; family Procyonidae; genus Procyon; species Procyon lotor. Next base: position 1,353 of record JAQQSY010000063.1, read on the forward strand.
CCCTCGCCGCCTCCGGAGGCCATGGGCTGGGCGGGAGGGGAGTGGCCCACGGTTCCAGTCCGGGCGAGCGCGGCTCTGCCAGCCAGGGCTGGGGTGTAGACGGGGCTCGAGGTGGGCCGCAGCTGCGCCCAGGACCGCAGGGGAGAGAGCCGGCGCGCCGCCTGGCGTGGATGGGGGCTGCCGCTGCCCGGCAGCCTCGGCTCCCCGGGAGCTGCACCTGGTGGCGTGGCCCCCCCGTGACGGCCTCCCTCTCTCCCTCACCCTAAGTAACAAGCCAAATCCGAACCAGATCAGCGTCAATAACGTCAAGGCAGGCGTGGTGAATGGCGCGGGGGCGCCGGGCCAGAGCCCCGGGGCCGGCCGAGCCTGCGAGAGCTGCTACAGTAAGTGCGCGCCGCCCGGCTTCGGGGGCCCCCCCGCACGCTGGGCGCCCTGCGCCGCCCCGGGGTCCTGGCGGGGGGCGTGCGGCGGGCGGGCGGGCGGGCGACGCTGTGTGATGCTCTGCTGTTCGCCGGTTCTGCTTAAGGACCCGTCTATCTCCAACTTTGTTGTCCGTAGCCGCCCAGTCTTACCAGTGGTATTCTTGGGGTCCCCCTAACATGCAGTGTCGCCTCTGCGCGTCTTGCTGGACTTACTGGAAGAAATATGGTGGCTTGAAAATGCCAACCCGGTTAGACGGAGAGAGGCCGGGACCAAATCGCAGTAACATGGTAAGTGGGCGCCCCTCCCGCCCCCACGCCCGGCCGGGGGCCCGGCCCGCGGTCATGGCGCTGTGTCGGGGCGGCGCGCCCCCTTCCGCAGAGCCCCCATGGCATCCCAGCCCGGAGCAGCGGGAGCCCCAAGTTTGCCATGAAGACGAGACAGGCCTTCTATCTGCACACCACCAAGCTGACGCGCATCGCCCGGCGCCTGTGCCGAGAGATCCTGCGCCCGTGGCACGCCGCCCGCCACCCCTACGTGCCCGTCAACAGTGCGGCCATCAAGGCCGAGTGTGAGTGTCAGCCCCCGGCCCCCAACCCCCAGGCTGTGCTGCTGCGGGAAGGTGCGGGGGGGGGGGGAATCCGCAGGGCCCCCCTGACCTGTGCGGCCCCCACAGGCACGGCCCGGCTGCCTGAAGCCTCCCAGAGCCCACTGGTGCTGAAGCAGGCCGTGCGGAAGCCCCTGGAAGCTGTGCTCCGGTATCTCGGTGAGCCTGCCGCACCCCTGCGCAGCGTAGGCCGTGAGCTGGCCGTGGGGGGTGCGCCCGGGCGCCTGGCCTGCTCCTCACCAGTGCCTTGCAGCACACCAGGCCCGGGGGGGCCCATGGGGCCTGAGCTGCTGTGGTCCCTACCCCCCATCCCTCACCGTGCTGCTCTTGTATTGCTGGGGGCCAGGGTGGGCCGGGGTGGGGGGTGTCCAGGGGGTCCAGGGGCGTCCACGGCGGGCCCCTGCGGGAGGGTTCTCCACCACCAGCCCCACAGGAAGGCCCACGGCTGCGTGAGCGGCACGCACACCGGTCAGTAGCTGGCAGGGCGGGCCCGTGGTGAGCTCCCCGTGGTTTGCCCAGCGCTCAGCCAGCCATCGGGGGCAGCCTGGCGGGGAGAAGCAGGGCTGGCCGCTCCGCTGGGCTCAGGGCGGGGTCAGGAGTCAGCCCCTCCCGGCACGGAGGTGGTTGGCCTTCTGTGGAGGACATTCCAGAGCCGTGAGCTAAGCGTGTTCCATGTGGACACGAGTGCATCTGGCGTCCTCGGACGTCGGGGCTGGGTCGAGGGGCTGGGCCGTGCCCCGTTCTGAGAGCCACTGCGGGCTGGGGAGTCTTGGCAGGTACGAGGCTGCGCCTGCGGTGGCCCAGCCCGTGGTGGGGCGTGTCCCTGGCTCGGCCGGCCGGCTGTTAATTCCCCATCTGGCCAGCGGCCAGCCCCCTGCCATCAGCTCCGGTGGCCTGGACCTAGACACTTCTGATGGGCCTGCTTGTTTATCGGACTGTGTCTGGAGCCTGGAGCCCCTGGCGGGTGCCCAGGGATCAATGGGGCCCAGCCCTCCCTGCCTCTTCCCTGCTCCCAGGACACCTGGAGGTGCAGGCCTGGCGGTGGGCTGCCCCAGGGGCCTCGTGCTCGTCCCCGATGGCCGTGGGGCCTGGGGGGCGGCTGTCGCCATTCGCCTCCCACAGAGCATGCCCGTCCTGTGTTGCCCCCAACAGAGACCCACCCCCGCCCCCCCAAGCCCGACCCTGTGAAGAGTGTGTCTGGCGTGCTCGGCGGCCTGACCCCTGCCAAGTCGGCGCCTGTCATCAACAACGGCTCCCCCACCATCCTGGGCAAGAGGAGCTATGAGCAGCACAACGGGGTGGACGGTGAGTATCCTGCTGGCCCTGGGCTGCCCCGCCCCGCCCCGCCTCGCCACGCCTGCTGACCGTGCTCTCTCTCCTCTCTCCCGCCGCCGGGCGCTGGCAGGCAACATGAAGAAGCGTCTCTTGATGCCCAGTAGGGGTAAGGCCTGGGGCGGCCGCGGGCGTGGGCGCCGTGCGAGCCCCCAGGCGGTGCCTGCGTGTGCTGTGCTCTTGCGTGCATGGTGCGCGGCGGGCGGCTCGGGGCAGGCCCACGGGCAGTCCACGCGGGCCGGGTCGTCCCCGCCTGGCGCCCGGTCAGTGGACTGTCCTCGCTTGGGTAGCCCTGGTGGCCCCGCCGCCACGCTGTGCCCGCCCGCATGCCGTCCGCCTCCCTCCCGTGGCTGCGTGCTGTGCCTGCAGCCCTCACGTGCGCCCCGCCCGGGGGAATGGGGGCAGAAAGGACCGAGCTGTGGGCGTGGTCCAGGGTCCCAGGGGAAGGGCACGGGCGGCGGGTGCCTCGCGTGCCACCGTCAAGCGTCCACGGTGTCCCCACGTGCAAGCTTGTCCGTAGTCGCCCCCCGCAGTGGCTCGGGGCCTTGCTTTGCTCTCTTGGCTGGGCGAGGGGCACTCCCGGGTTCCGGGGCTGCTCCACGAGGAGGTGCTAAAAGAGGGGGGGCATGGCGGCTGTGGGGGGCCCCTGGGTCCCAGAGGCTCTGGCTGCCCCAGGGTCGGCCCGCGGCAGGGTCGGTGCGGGAGGGAGGCAGAGGGGAAGCAGGCCAGGGGGTGAGGACAGGGGAGATGCGCTCATGGCTTCTGGTGATGAGACGCTCAGGGGCCTGTGTGGGCACTCTGACACCACGGGCCAGCAAGCATGGACGTGCCGGAGTCCCCTGCCCCCCAGTGGTGGGCCAGGCACAGGGACCCGCAACACGGCAGCGGGCAGCGGGCATCCAGCCTGGCCTTGCCCCGGGCCCGCCCACTCTCTTGGGCGCCCCCCCAGCCAGGGCCTGCCACCCGCCCTGCCGTCTGCTGCGGACGCCCCGGGGACCCCCCATCCCATCTCACAGAAGTGGAAGCCGGTGCTCATACTGTTTTGGGCTCAGGGCTTGTTTTGTAAAAAGTCGTTAGCCATCGTGGTGAATGAGATTGACTTGGTAACCTTATGTTTTCAGTTTACCCAATTGGCGTGCTTCCGCACCCAGTCCCAACATGCGGGTCCCCAGAGTGTCGTCGGTGGGCGCCCTCCCCCCCAGGAGCACTGGGGCCCACACGCATGAGCCTGGCACAGCCACAGGGGCCACAGCCGCCCTCTGGGACACCCCAGGGCAGCCTGGGGGCATTGCCGCACCGCTGGGCAGGCATGAGCTGAGCTCGGGGCCGGGGCCGCACCCTCGGGGCCCTAACTCACTAACCCGGCCCACCCAGGCGTCCACTCCGCACGCCCTTCCTCGGCCCGTGGCAGTGCACGAGCTCACGGCCTCACTCCCACTAACCGTGTGTTTTCTTCCCTCTGCACCCATCGCTCTGATAGGCACTTACCTGGGTAAGTAGCACCGGGCCAGGGGCTGCAGGCCAGGTGCCGCAACCCCTCCCTGCGCCCTGCCCCGGGGTGCCCCCAGCTCGGAGGTGGTTCGCAGTGGGGCTGGATGGCGGCTCCCCAAGGGACAGCCCTCGGCCGAGAAGCACATGTGGGGAGACCTAGCCCCGGCAGGGCAGGCCGCGTGCTCACAGGGCTCCTGTGCTGGTGGGCACACTCCCACACTCGTGTGTGCTCACTGGTGCAGGCGGAGCGGGGGTGGGGGGTGTGGACCGCGACGGCCGGACCGTGCCAGGTCAGTGGCCTCTCTGAGAAGGACCGTGCCTTCTCGGTCGGAGGCACTGGCAGAGGCCTGCAGCCCCAGGCTCCCAGCCCGTAGCGTGGAGGCATCTGGCCTGGCCACTTCTAGAAGCTTCCGTCCAGTCCTTCGGGGCAGCTAGCCTCAGGGTCCGTGAGGGATGCTTGGAGCCCCTTGGGAGGAAACCCAGCACAGCCTGGCCTGCTGGGGTCCGCGCCGCGTGCCTGGGAAGGGGCCGCCTCGAGGGGGGTTCTGACACCACGGTGTTTACAGCCTGGCTCCGCGTTGCTTGGCTACCGTGTAAACCAGGCTTCGTCTGTCTCGTGGCGGTCAAGGGCGGGCGGCCTGCGTGCCTGGGAGCGGGCTGTCAGACCCGAGCCTCCTGGCCTCCTGCCTCGAGCCCAGGGCGGTGCCCGCCCTCCAGGCTGGGCCGGAGCTGGTCCTCGGAGCCCCAGCAGCTGCGGGGTCAGCCGGGGCTGCTTGGGCTGGGCCGGGGGAGGCCGAGGCGCCCGTGTCCTCTGGGCCCCCTGCAGGGCCCAGGCTGTGTGTGGCTCCAGGTCCCCCGCCCGTTGGCCGCCGGGCCTCACGTTCCCTCCTTCCTCCCGTCAGGTTTGGCGAACCACGGACAGACTAGGCACATGGTAAGGGGCGAGCCGGCGACGAGGCGGGGGGCCCGCAGGACCCCTGCTCCTGCATGTGCGCGCGCATGGCTCCCTGAGCAGCCGGGGCCCCCCTCACGCCTCCCCCCTGCCACAGGGACCAAGCCGGAACCTCCTGCTCAACGGGAAGTCCTACCCCACCAAAGTCCGGCTGATCCGGGGGGGCTCCCTGCCCCCCGTCAAGCGGCGGAGGATGAACTGGATCGATGCCCCCGATGACGTGTTTTACATGGCGACCGAGGAGACCAGGTGGGGGCCAAACCGAGGCCGCGGGTGAGCAGGGGGGCGGCCGCCACGCCCTCGTCACCCGCGCACGTCGCTCTGTCCACAGGAAGATCCGCAAGCTGCTGTCGTCCTCGGAGACCAAGCGCGCGGCCCGCAGGCCCTACAAGCCCGTTGCCCTGCGCCAGAGCCAGGCCCTGCCGCTGCGGCCGCCCCCGCCGGCCCCCGTCAACGACGAGCCCATCGTCATCGAGGACTAGGCGCCCCGCGGCCCCCCGCGGCCTCTGGCCACAGCCTGCGCCCCCGCCCGCCCGCCCGCCCGGTTTTGGTAGCGCCCCCTCCCGCCCCCACCGCAGAGAAGCCGCTCCTTCGGGGACACGGCGGGAAGGAGTGCCCTCTCGCTTATTCCCGGATCGCCGAGGAGTCGTTTTTAGCTTTGTGTTTACTTTTTGGCCGAGCGGAGCAGAGGAGCCGGCCGGCGCGCCTGCACCACACCGGGGGCCTCGCGGGCCGGCCGGGAGTTTCGTTGTGTTCTGTTGAAGGTGCCATTTTAAATTTTATTTTTATTACGTTTTTTGTAGATGAACTTAAGCTCTGTAACTTACATCTGGAATGTTAGGATCGGCTCGGCCAGCGGCCGGCCGAGCTGCCTGGTGGGGTTGGCCCCTGGTCTTTTCAAGTAATTTTCATATTAAAAAAACAAAGAAAAAAAAACTCATAAAAAGAAAAAACCAACCGGCCCTTCCCGTGTCTTCTGTCCCCCGTCCCTCCCCTTGCCTGGGGCCTTCGGGCCATCCCAGTCCCAGGCCCGCCCTTGAGCACCAGGTGGCCCGTGGCTCTCCTGGCCCCCCGGCCGGGCTGGGGATTCTGTCCGTTTCTGCCTCTGCCCCACACACCTGCCTCTGTAGGGCCTGGCCCAAGGACCCCCTCTCTCCTGTGGAGGTCGGGGGAGGGCTGGCCAGAGCACAGTGGGGCCGAGACCCCCTGTGTTTGGCTGGGATGGGGGCCGGGGGGCCAGGACGTGGCCCAGGACCCAGACTGGCAGGTGCTGGGCTCCTGTGGCCGCGTGGCTCCCCTCCCATCGGGGCAGGCGGCAGGGCTGAGTCCGGCCGGCCCACCATCCTGCTCCTGGCAAAGCCCTGCCCCAGCTGTCCGGGGATTTCTGCCCAGAGCCGCAGGGCCAGCCCCCAGCAGGTGTGGAGTTTCCAGAGTGAGAATTTGCTCAGATTTCAGCAAGTACGTTGTTCTCAGAAATTCTACCTCTGGCCATCCCTCTGCACCCACCCCTGCAGGCCGGCAAGACCGGTGCAAGCTGTCCACCCACCGGAGAGAGGGGCCTGGGGGGGACACCTCGCAGTCTGGGCCACCCCAGCGGCTCGCAGAAGGGTGAGCTGGGCCCTCCTGGGGTGGGGCTCCCCCCGTCTCCCTGAGCTCTGCCTCCTGCCCCCGAGTCCTGCCGTGTGGTGTGCACGTATCAGCCAGGGAATTAAAATAGAAACTGCTTCTGCTTCCCCGCTGCAGACAGATAAGGGAGTCCTGGCCTCCCGCCTCCGGCCCGTGATGGGGCCCCGGAAGGTGACGGGCCAGGGTGTTGAAGCAGCGGCCCCTCGCAGCCAGCTGTACCTCTAGTCCTCACGCCCCCACACGGCCCCCAAACAGGGTTGTGGCGTCTCTGCGGGGACCTTTTGCCTGGGAGCCTTTTCCCAACCTGGGGTCTGAGGGCGGGGCAGGGGTCTCCTCCCTCCTCCCCACAGGTGCGAGTGTCCCCCCCAGGAGGGGCCTGCACCTCCAAACTCCGCCCCCGCTCTGCCGCAGAGCCAGGACGGTCCTGTGTGCTACTTACCAACATTCCCAGGAGGCCACGCCACTATGGCCCCGGGGGACAATGGGGCTAGTCGCCCCGCCATCCACGGGTCCTGCCTGCTTCTCGGGAGCCCTGCTGTCCCTGCCGCAACCCGCCCTGTGGCTCTCTGTGGTCTCAGGGGTGGACACTGCTATTCTGTGCCCACTGACCCACAAAAGCCCTCTCACGTCGGGGATCTGTCCCCCGCTGTGCCCAGGGCACAGATCCCCGTGGCTCTGCCCCGTCACTGGCCCGGCAGCGCTGGGTCCCAGGCTCCTCCCACACATGACCTTACAGAAGGTAGCTGAGACCCAGCCTCAGTGAGGAGTGGGCTGCAAACGCCCGACCCATGGGAGAGCCGCATGGCTGGCCTCCCTGCCCAGGACGAGAGGACTGCTGAGGCCTCTCCACCCCCATTGCCTGCCTTGGCTGGCAAGGGGCCAGAGTCAGGGTGCAGACGGGAAGGGGGGCTGGTCAGGCTGGTCAGTCAGGCTGGAGGGGGGCCGCCTGTTTCTGGGCAGTTATCCTCGCCGGAAGAGCAGCGGCTGCAGGGGTGGGGGGGGCAGCGGGCCAGGGCGGGGCTTCAGGGAAAGTCTGGGTTCCAGAGAGCTGTGGGGTCCAGATTCTCCCGCTCCTCGAGTGTGCAAATACACCTGGTCCAGGGGCCTGCCCAGTACATGGGGCAGAGGAAGTGGGGCGGGGAAGGGGTGCTCAGGGGGAGCTGCCCAGACTGGGTGGGGTCATTTGGGCTGGAGGCCCAGGGAAGAGCTCATTGGGAGGCCGAGCCTCAGGGAGGAGATGAGGGGGTCCTCCTGGATCCCCCAGCCCAGGGTGGGGGGAGCCAGGTTCTTCGGGCTCCGGGATGGAGGGGTCAGGGGTGCCCCGTTGGGAGAGGACCTGAGTGCTGGCAGACGTCTAGGAGGCTGGATCCTGAGCTAGTGGGTCCAGAGGAGGGATGTGCGCAGCAGGAGTCTCAGGGAGGGGAGCAGGCAGATGGCAGTGCCAGCCCACTGGGGCACAGCGCCTGCACCGCGAGCGCGCCCAGGGTCGTCTTCCTCCTGTCCCAAGCCTACCGCCCCTGGGTGGAGAGCTTGGGGACAGTGGCTTCCGCGCCAGCGACACGCCCAGGTCCCCCCACGGCCTGGCGCCCCCCCCCCCCCCCCCCCCCCCCCCCCCCCCCCCCCCCCCCCCGCTTCCAGCAGTTTCTCTCCCGCTGTTTTCGGAAGTGTTGCGCTCCCAGCCCTCCACCCACTGAGCCTTCGGCACCGTCGACTGCCGGGCGGGGCGGGCGGCGGGGCAGGACCCAGACCCGGCCAGGTGGCCGCGCCCGACGGGAATCCGGCTCCGATCCTGCCGCGCGGCTGTTGCTATAGAAACCGAGCAACAAAGGGACGCGGGGCGAGGGGCGGGGGGCGCGCGGCGGGGTAGGCGGGGTCCCCCAGGGGTGGGGACCGGGCGCCGAAGCCCGGCGTCCGGCTGCGCGTCCACGGGCCGGCCTTCCGGGCCGAGGCCCCTGCAGCCAGGACTGCCCCGGAACCGCGGGGACTGCAGACCCCCGCCCGCCCGCCCGCCCGGCCGGCCCGGCGTTGCCATGGACACGGGCGAGGCACCGGCGTCGGGGCGCCAGGCGGGCCGGGCCACCCTCGCGGCCCCGGCAGGTGCGCCCCCGCCCCCGCGGCGCCCCCAGCCCGACCCGGAGCGGGCTCCCGAGGCCCCGCCCCGGCCGCGGAGCCAATGGGTGCGCGGGCAGCCGGCGGGCGGGGCGGGGCGGCGGCGCGGCGGCGGCGGCGGCGCGGAGACGGGCGCGGGCTGAGGGCGCGGGCCGACGGGCGCACCGACCATGGCCTCCAAGTGTCCCAAGTGCGACAAGACCGTGTACTTCGGTGAGTGCCGCGCCGGGCCAGCGCCAGCCGCCCTGCGCGGTCAGCCCCCGGCCGCAGGGCCGCGCGCCCTGCCCCGGGGATGCGCGGTCCCGGGATGCGCGACCCCGAGCCCGGCCGGCCGCGCTGCCCACGCGGGTGCGGCCGGAGGGTGGAGCTCGGTGAGGTGGGGGCAGCCACGCCCGAGCCCCGCAGCGGCCGCGCGGGGTGCGCGGTCTTCCCAGGATGAGCCGGGCTGGGGTCGCGTTGGGGTTCGCAGGCGCGGAGCGGGGGCGGTGTCGGGCGGGGCGCACGCACGCCGTGGGAGCCTCCCGTGCGCTCCTGCCGTTCACGGCCCTTCCCCGCGGACACGTGGCCGGGACGGCGTGGCCGGGAGCAGTGACCACCCCCCAACCTCCACCTCGACCTCTCCCCACACCCGGCCGGGCCAGATATGGGCCCTGTCTGGACTCGGTCCGTGCGGGGGCGACCTTGGCCTCTTAACTCCTGCGTGTCCCAACGTGCTCCCTTGCTTGGCGCGAGTTTTCCCCAGGACTTTCTTGTGGGTGGGGTGGGATGACGAGCGGAGCCCCACAAGCATGAGAGGGCCCTGGAGCCCCGGTGGCCGAGCGCCCCTGCCTCCTCAAGGTCACAACAGCCTGGACTGGAGGGGGCAGCAGGCAGGTCTCCACCGATGTGCCCCCCCCCCTCCCCGGGGATGTGGCCCCCTGGCGCTCACCCACCCCCTGGCTCCTGAGTGCCTGGCTCACTCGGCCACTCCCTCTTCTCTTGGCTGACCCTCTCCCAACTTTGCCCCCTGATCCTCCCACTAACACCCTCACAGACGGACACGGAGCCGCGGTGTCAGAAGGGGTGGGGCAGTCAGGGGACCCTTCCCTGGTCACCGTGGGAGCAGGGGTCACGGTCTGCAATGGGGACCCGCCAAGGTGAAGGAAGCCACTTGGCTTCCCCATGGACGGGAGGGAGAAGGAGGTGGACGGTTGTTTGCTCTTCCCAGAGGGGAGGGACCGGATTTGGCCTGGAGTGCTTCTGGCCTGGCTGGGAGCCTAGAGGCTTCCGGCTGCCTCCTCAGGAGCTGGCCCCGTCCTCGGTCCCCAACCCAGAGGGGGCTCATCCCTGCGAGGCTCAGGGTGGGGGACAGCGCTGGGGTCCTCCTGCCAGCCCCACTGCCCACGAGTGTGCCCCCAGCTAGCCAGCTCAGGGCTCTCCAGGGCCGCGGCCGACAGCCCTGTGGACAGCCCCGAAAGCGCTTCTGCCTGCTTCTGCCTGCTTGGGCGGTCGCTGGCTCCCAGCAGAAAACAAAGGCAGCTCACACTGGGCTGGCTTCTGTCCTGGGCAGGAGGCGCTGGGCGGGTGGGGGGGTGTGTTTTGGGCTGGGATCCTGCCCCTCCCCCAATCAGGCACCCCCCCCCCCCACAGCAGAGTGGAACCTGGGCCGGGACACCCCAGAGTGACCTCAGCATGCCTGGCCTTTGTGTCCTTGACAATGGTGCAGCCCGGTGGGGAGCCAGCTCCCCTCCACGCCAAGAGACCCAGTCAGTTCTGGCTTCCCAGCTGGGCTGGGAACGTGCGGCCATCTACCCAGCCAGTGGGTGTCGGGGTCACTCCCCTGCCCCTGCATGGCGGCCCTGAGCTGCCTCTGCCACGGCTGCCGCTGGCCAGCAGGAGCCCTGGGAGGGGGTGTGGGGCTGCCGGGGGACCCACGCCTGCCTTGGACACAGGAGGAGTGGCTCACCAGCCTGTCCCACATCCTTGGGTAGAGTGGCCACAGGGATCCAAGCCTGTGCTGCCTCTGGGAAGGGGGTGTGGGGGTGTTCGGGACGCCAGGCCTGGCCTGGCTGGGCCCAGCAGGTTCTGCCAGGGCCGTGGGGAGCCTGGGCCACCAGCAGCCGAACCCGTGGGCCTCTGGGGCGGGGGGTGGGGGCGGGGGGTGAGCTGGCCAGACCCTCGCTGCCTGCTCTGCCGGGGCTCTTGGGGAAGCCTGGCCTGCAGCCTCTCTGGGAGGGGACCAGAAGACGTCTGCTGGTCCTTGGCCTCCTCTTGGGGCTCTGCCAGCGTGGCAGGGGCCCAGCCCGCCTGACCTCCTCCCTGACGCTTCTGCTCAGACCCCTTCCCTGCGGAATTCCGGCTTGGCTCCAGCCTTTCTTCCTGCCCTCTCCTCCACCGCCCTTTTCCTGCCTGCTCTCCTGGGGAGGCCCCCCCACTTCCATCCGTTAGGAGGTGGCCCAGTGGGCAGGGGAGGGCTAGGGGGCTGGGGGGTGGTCACTGGGCCCCTAGCAGCTGTCCTCTGACCCTGAGTGTCAGTGCAGCAGCTGGAGGCCCCGTGCTGGGGGTTCTCAGGCCTCATCCTGAGGAAACCAAATATAGACAGGTAGGCATTCCGTCCCATGTGGTGGGGGGGATGGCACTGGCCTCCCCACAGGGGGTCTGGAGGTTCAGGTCCCCCCCATTCCCCTGGCTCTGCCAGCCCTTTCGGGGCCCAATTAGGAGGGCTCAGGAGTCTGCGAGGGAGGGCTAGGTGTGTGAGGAGGGGGCAGGTGTCTGCGCAGGGTCTGGTGTGGCCCCGAAAGGCCTACCAGGGGCTCGAGCAGGGACCCCGCTGCAGCGGTGATCCTTGGGGTGGGAGGGTGACCAAGACCCAGCAGGAGAGCAGGGACCCTGAAGGGCAGAAAGCGTGGGGTGGGGGCGGATGGAGGCGTGAGGCAGCTGCCACGGGAGCGCCGTGGGCCCTGACTTCCCCTCCTGCCCCCAGCGGAGAAGGTGAGCTCTCTGGGCAAGGACTGGCACAAGTTCTGTCTCAAGTGCGAGCGCTGCAGCAAGACGCTGACCCCCGGGGGCCACGCCGAGGTGAGCCGGGGCCCCGGGGGGATGGGGGGAGGGGACGCTGACCCCCGGGGGCCACACCAAGGAGAGCTGGGGCCCGGGGGGATGGGGGGAAGGGACGCTGACCCCCAGGGGCCACGCTGAGGTGAGCTGCCCCCCCCCCCCGGGGCTGGGGGGGAGGGGATGCTGACCCCTGGGGGCCACACTGAGGTGAGCTGCCTCCCCGGGGCTGGGGGGATGGGGGCAGTGCTGGAGGCAGCTGGGCTCTCCGCACCTCGGGCCAGGTGTGGGGCTGTGGGCAGGGGGCCAGCCCTCACTCCGTGCCCCTCTGCCTAGCATGACGGGAAGCCGTTTTGTCACAAACCCTGCTATGCCACACTCTTCGGACCCAAAGGTGAGCTTGGGTCCTCCTCCACGGCCTGTGGACTATTCGGCTCAGGGAGGGGTGGCCAGCCCGCATCCCGGACCCACAGGGCCCCCTGGCCCCTTCTCCCCCTGCCCACTCTGGACCCTCCCCAACACTCCCTTCCACCCTTGAACTTTTGGCATCGTCCATGCTCTTCCCAGAAATCTGCCTGGCCAGCTGGCACCTTCTGGGTGGGGGGGTCCTGACCCTGTCGAGTGGGCATGGAGGGCCCTTTTCTGAGAAGTTGGGTGCGGTGTGAGGGCTGGGGGTGGGCAAAGCCGCTCCCCCCGCAGCGTCTGGCTCCACCAGGTGTGAACATCGGGGGTGCCGGCTCCTACATCTACGAGAAGCCCGCTGCCGAAGGGCCTCAGGTCACGGGCCCCATCCAGGCACCCGTTGTCCGGGCTGAGGAGCGCAAGGCCAGCGGTCCGCCCAAGGGGCCCAGCAAAGGTGCGCTGGGCTTGCTGTTGGGGGGGTGTCCGGGCGGCTCCCCTTCCCCGACTCGCGGCATCACTCGTGGGGGTGGGGGGTGTCCGGGCAGCCCCCCTCCCCCGACTCGCGGCGTCACTCCTCGTGGTTTTCCCCAGCCTCCAGTGTCACCACGTTCACGGGGGAGCCCAACATGTGTCCCCGCTGCAACAAGAGGGTCTACTTTGGTGAGTGACTCCGCTGGGCAGCTGCCCCTGGGGGGTCCGCCCCGGAGGGTCCCCAGCTTCACCCTCTCCCCTCCTTCCCAGCCGAGAAGGTGACCTCTCTGGGCAAGGACTGGCACCGCCCGTGCCTGCGCTGTGAGCGCTGTGGGAAGACGCTTACTCCAGGCGGGCACGCAGAGGTGAGGAGCCGCGGGGCGCACCCGCTGCAGGGACCAGTCTGGCGGGGGGGCTTGTGCGGCGCCCCAGCCAGAAACCCGCCGGTGGGTGCTGCCCCCTGGTGGCCGGAGTGAGGCGTGCGGGGGCGGGGCACAGATGCTCAGAGGCCCCGCCCTCTCCACGGGGTGTAGGGGCTCCTGGGCCTGGAAGGCTGTCATGGGGCAGGGTGTGGGGGAGAGGAGGGCTGGAATGTGCACTCACTGCTCCTTCTGCCCCCAGCACGATGGCCAGCCCTACTGCCACAAGCCCTGCTACGGGATACTCTTCGGACCCAAGGGTGAGTGTGGCCGAGAGGGCTGGGGTCCGGGTGCCCTGCCCCCCACGGCTCCCCACCACCTCGCCGTCTCTCTCTGCAGGAGTGAACACTGGAGCCGTGGGCAGCTACATCTATGACAGAGACCCAGAGGGCAAAGTTCAACCCTAGGGCCGCAGCCCGCCCTGGGGGCGTGGGCCCATCCACCTCCTGGGGGCCCCCTGGGGGAGAGCAGCCAGCTGCCCAGGGTCTGAGTGTCACCGGGGAGGAGGCCCTGCTGCGCTGTCTCCGGATGAGGCCTGCCCGCCCATCCCCATCTCTCCCATCCAGTCTGCCTATGTACCTCCCACTCCCTTATCCTCTTGTGTCCTCAGGGCTCTGTGTCCGCATGGGCCCATGTGTCCCGCTGTGTCCCTCATGTGTGTGTGTCTCTGTGGCCCTGGGGGGGTCTCTCTGAGGCAGCCATCCCACTCTCCCCCTCCTGCTGCCCCAGGCCTGCCCCCCCAGTGTTATTTCCACTTCCCTTGCCGGTGACGGCCACAGCCACACTCTTCGTAGTGATCCCCAGGCGGACTGAGGGCGTCCCTGCCAGGAGCCCACCGCCCGGCTCCCACACCGCCTTGCAAGCGCTTGTCTGACACCCTCACAGGCCCCCACTTACCTGCTGAGACTGGCTGTCAATAAAAGGTTTGAGGATGGGGCCCCGGGTGTGTCTTTGCTTGGGCGGTGGGTGTGAATCTGGACCGAGAGCCCTTGGGCCACCCCCAGATGCTCTGACACCTGTGGGCTGGCCTCTGCTGGGGGAGGGCCCTGTTCCCACGGTGGGGAGGGGTCAGCCTCACCGAAGAGCCCAGGGCCTGGCACGCCGGGGGAGGGGGGTCCTGCAGGAGTGCAGGGCGCTGGGGAGGGGTAGGCAGGGGCAAGGTGGGCCTGCAGTCCGGGACTGAGCCTGGAAGCACAGTGGGCTTGGATGGGGGGAGGGCATGGTCAGATGGGACTGGTCCCCCTGCTTCAGCACTGGCGGCGGCCGAGGCACAGTCCGCGGCCAGTGTGAGGCTCGAGTCCCCCTGTTCAGGTGCTCCCGCCCAACCAGTGTCCCTGTGTCTGGGTCCACAGTGATAATGGAGTCACCCCCAGCCTCCCCAGCCGGTCCCGGCTCTGCCCCTTGAACCAGGACCCCTTGGCAGCTGCCGGGGCCCCTCCTGACAGTCTGTCCCCTTTATCGGCCGCTCCGGACAGAACACCAGAGGGCGCACCTTGTCTTCGCCGCCTGGCTCGGGCAGAAACCAGACTGTCCCACCCGGCCCTTCCCACCCGTGGACCCTGCTCCCCAGGACCGGCCCCTGTGCCCCAGCCCCTGGCACTGGCCCCTCCCTGGCCCGCCCTCCAGTCCGTGGCTCCGACATAGCGGAGCTGGATGCGGCGGCCATTGTCCTGCGAGCAGCCATCCGTGTCCCTGGGGGTGGGTCGGGTCTCCCGCGCAGCAGTGCCAGGCCGCCTTCCTCCTAGGCGGTCCGATCCAGATGCTCACGGTGGGCAGCGGTGTCTCCTCCCACCTGGCCAGCCTGGGGTGCGGCCAGAATGTGCGGGGCAAGTGGCCTGCGGTGGGGGGCAGGGACGCCGGAGCAGGTACCCCAGGGGCAGCCAGCGCCCACCCGGGCAGAGGGGGGCACTGGGTGCGAGCTCGGCGGGAGGCCCCCAACTTCCCGGCAGGCCTGACTCTCCGGTTGGGGGGACATTGGAGGGAGACTCCAGGCCCCCCGAGCACGGGCTGCCCACCCTGGCTGCGGTGCTGGGTGGGAAATTCCTGTCCCCTGCGGCGTGGGGAGCTGCTAAGGGCACAGCTCGGGCCCTCCCTCGGGAGCCTCCAGTGGAAACTATGCCGGGAGGGGACGCGGTAGGCCGCGCGCCCTCTCCCCGAAGCCGGAGCGCGGTGGGTGGACGCCCGCTTGGCCGCGCGGGGGTGAGGGGCAGGGACTGCCTCGGGGAGGACGGGCCCGGCCCCGCCCGGGACACAGGGCGCCCCAGCCCCCGGAGCCGGCGGGGGGGTGGGGGGGAGGCGCGTCCCATTTCCTGCGGGCGGAGGATGACGCGCCGCCTTGTTTGTTGCCCAGCGGTTGTCAGGGAAACCGGGGCGGTGCCGCCGCCCTCGGTCGGGCGCGCGGCGCTAGGCGTGCGGGTGGGAGGTCCCGGCGCCCCGCGCTGCCCGGGCCGCCTCGCTGGCCCGCCTCCAGGAAACCCCGCCCAGCCGGGTGGCTCCTCCGAGGCCCGCAGCCCCGGACGCTCCCGCAAGATGCGGGGGAGGCGGGAATGGGCCCGTGTGCTCGCGTGCGCGGCCGGCGGCTGCCCTCGCCTGGCCTCCGCCTCCGCCCCTCCATTTCGTGCCAGCCAGTGGGGCGGCCCTGAAATGCCATCAAACGGCCTCCTTCCCGGGCCAGAAGCCCGGGGCTGCACATGGCCTGCTTCACCGACCTGCCCCCCCAACTGAACCCCACCTCCCCCCAGGTCCGGTCTTCCAAAGCTTGGGAAAGCCGGGCCCCTCCAAGGTCCTGTGCCTTCCGCCGCTGACCTGGGCCAGGGTGGCCCTGGCTGGTGTCCCCAGTGTGCTGTGGGGCCGGCTCTGCCTGCAGCTCCCTCTGCCCCCCCTTCCCCGAGGTCCAGACCAGGTTCCCTGTCCTGCACCCCCAGCCGGGCTCCCTGCAGGGGGACCCCCAGCATCAGCCCTCCACAGCCCTTGGTCAGCTGGAGGCTCCCTGCCGACCCCACCCAGGTTCAGGCCAGCCTCCCTGAATTTCTTTAGGACCCGTGGAGGGACGCAGGACTGCTTCCTGTCACTGGTCTAAGCTCCAGCTCCCTGGCCACTGGCTGTGGTCCCAGGGGCCCAGTGTCGAGAAATCAGAGGGCTGCTGGGGGCTGGGCCAGGTGCAGACTGGCAGGGGACCTGGGCAGCCAGGTGTGGGCAGCACATTTTCCCAGAGATCGGCTGGCCTCCCAGAGTTGGGGGGGGCGGTGCTCGGGCCCATGAAAAGGCTCAGCTGCTGCACTGGCGAGGATAGAATCTGAGGCAGTCCTGCATGGGCTTTGGCCCCAGGGTGGATTCTTGGAACAAGGCTCAGCCTTCAGGGGCCGAGGGGTCACCGATTTGGCCAGACTGTGGACCTCAGGCAGGACTGACGGAGGGAGACCTTGGTTGTACCTGCAGGCCACCCCTGCTTCCCAGAGAGGAGGAGAGGAGCCGCCCTCTCCCCTGTCCTGGGCGAGGCCCGGGTGGACGGGAGCTGAGTCCTTCCGGGAAAGTGCAACGTCCGAAGGGCCGAGGAGGGGCCGTCGAGGGCCCAGCCGACCCACTCTGGGGCAGAACCTCGGAGCAGACAGGGGGTCCCGGGGGACGAGCTGCTGAAAATAGGCCCTGGGAATGTCTGAGTGTCCATGACTCAGCTGAGCCTGGGGAAAGGGCGGAGGGGGGTGACACTGGAGGGAGCCCGGCAGCTGCCCTGGGGCTCATGGCCTGTCCACGTCCCTGCTCGTCCACACTGAGGAAGGGGCCTGGAGGCCCGGGCGCGGGCTTCGAGGGTGGTGGGGGAGGCAGGAGCACGTATCGGAGACGGCGGCGTGGGGTGGGAGGGAGGGGCCGGCCAGTTCCAGCAGCAGAACCTCACCAGTGCGGGTGGGCGGCCGGCCCCACGAGGGATGCTCCGTGGTAATGGGGGTCCAGCCCTGCCTTCACTGGCCCTCAGGTGCCTGGAGCCCAGGGACTGCTGGGGGGCTGCCTCTGGGCCCTCCGCAATTGTCCCGCAGGGAAGGTCCCTCCTGGTTCCCATCCGGGTCCCCGGCCAGGCCTGGGCGGTGCGTGGACAGGCGAGGGCATGGGGGTGCGCAAAGGGGAGGCTGAGCAGATGGAAGTGGCCTCAGCTGGCGCACCCAGAACCCCGCGGCGGCCTCCCCAGCTCTCGGGTCCCAGGGTGCCCTCGTGCTGTCCTGGGGCCAGGCGGGGCATTCTGGGCACACAGAGGCAGCCTGGGGCGAGCAGCTGAGCTGCTCTGCTGGCCACTCTGTCCCTCGGGCCCTAGACACAGCCCCCGTGCACTAGAGGGTAAGGTGAGGGGAGGCTCTGCCTCAGGGTGTGTGAGGAGGCTCACTGTGTCCTCCATTTGTTCAGGTAACAAAGGCCAGCCGCACCCCCGAAGAGTGGGGAGAGGGGTGGAAGTCTGGGCAGGGCAGATCTGGGTCTCCAACTGGCCCGGTGGTTCCCCTGGGCCAGATCAGCGCCCTCCCTCAGTGCATCTGGAGCCAGGCGAGCCGCTGGGAGTAGGAGGCCCTGCAGGTGGTGGGGCCCAGGTCACCAGGGAGGCTGTCGGGCCCGGACTGGGACCCAGCCAAGCCTGAGCTGGGGTGCGCCAGGACATAGAGTCTGGGGGATGATGGGGGCTGCCGCTGCTGAGGTCCCCATCCTCACAGGCAGGCAAGATGGGTGGGGCGCTCAGGGGAGCTGGAGGAGCATGCCAGCCTGCGGCTGAAGACTTGGGAGGGGTCCAGGGAGAGTGTGTGCCTGTGCGCGTGTGTCTGGAAAAACCGTGATGTGTACCAACCAGAGGGCCAGTCACATGGCCCTTGGCCCCTTTGGCGTCCTCCCCTCACTGCAGCCCGTGACCATGGCAATGGGCAATCACAGCAAGGAAAGCTCGAAAGAACATCATCCCAGTTTTCAAAGGGCGGGCTCCCCCATGGTGGGCGGGGTTGGAGTCACAGTGAGGGGGGCATCCCTGGGGCGGGGTGGGTGGGCTCACGGCCCGCCTGCCTGGAGCCTGAAGGTGGGCCGGGGGTGTGGGCTGGACGGGGAGATGGGGGGGGTGGGGCTGGGATACCCAGACCGACGCACTCAGACACAGCTGTGTCCGCGGGCCCCAGGACACACGTGGGCCCCCCCACCCCCATGTGGGGCTCAGCATCCTGCCCTGGGGCCCAGGCTTCCGCCCTACAGGGCGGCCTTCTCAGGAAGCTGCAACGGGGTTCGTGCGACATGTGTGTGGCTGGAGCCCCGGGATCCACTGGGACAGAACCCCACCCCCGCATCCCCAGTGGTCTTGGGCCTAGGACCCTTGTCCTCCTGCCTCTCTGGCCGGTCCCCTGCTGTGTCCGTGCTGCTGTGTGTCCTCGTCTGCCTGGCCTTCCACGCTGCGGCTCTTCCTCAGCTCTGGAGCCAGGAGGTGAGGGAGGTCAGGACCCACCCCACACACCCCCACAGGTTTGCAGTGGCATCGTCACGGGCCAGGAGGACATGGAGGGACGGGTGGGGGTGGCGGGGGAGGCTGGGCTCGCAGCCTGACCTTTAGAGCCCATCCCGCGGTGCGCCGGCGCCGGGCAGAGCGGGCGGCGGGCCCAGAGATGAGGGCCGAGGCTTCAAGGCTGGAGCAGACCAGTGTCCATGGGTGGGAGTCTGGGGCTCCCCCCGCCCCGTGCGGGCTGCGCCCAGCCCCTGAGGCTTTCATGGATGTGGTGTGAGCCTTGCACACTCCAAGGCTTGCCATGCCGCGTCCAGTTGGGGGCAGAACTGTGGCCTCACAAGGGAGGTCCTGGGGGGCAGGGGGCGGCTGGAGGGAAGCTCGAGGAGCAGGACATAAGGGTGTGGGGTCTAGTGTGCCATGCCCCCAGGGGGTTGGCTCTTAAGCCCCTGGAGCTGCCACACTCACCCCAAGCCAGGCCTCACTGGGGGGGGGGTGGACGCACCCGTGGCTTCCCTCCACCCTCCCAGTGCCAGGCGATGGGTACTATGAGAGGGGTAGGGGGGCTTTAGGGAGGGTGGGGTTGGAGGCATTGGTTGCTGTCAGGGCTGACTGCCTTTGTGGGGGGGCCGGGAGCCCCTGGGGCCTCTTGGAGGATGGTCTCCAGCACCTCCCATGAGTATGGGGCCTGGAGAGGCGCAGGGGCGCGCTTGTTTTGAGAGATGGGTGTGTCCAGGCGAGCTGAGGGCTCTGGTAGCTGGAGGGAGGACCGCGGACGGAGGTAGGGCAGGAGGGGCAGATAGCTGGCCTGGACGAGGGAGCAGTGGAGTAGGGGCGGGGGAACCAAGAAACTGGGTGTGGCGCCACTGAGCCGGGTGAGGGGTGAAGGGTCCGCAGAGGAGGGGACGGCCCCTCCCCAGCCCAGAGAGGGGGAGGTGGGGAGGCTGCAAGTCACCAGGAGGGAGGACGGTTGGGCGGAGGAATGCCCTCCAAGCAGGGATTTCCAAGGGGGCATAGAGGCCAGGACCCCACCCCGGCCTGGGCTAGATGGCTGAGGGGAGACCCCACCGGGCCCTGGGTCCCCTCCACTCCCGGGGTGGGTGGGGTCGGATGGTCTCCACCTGGCACCGGCCCCCATTTGCCCTGGGCAGCGGACGGGAAGCACTCCCGCCGTGCCGGTCGGGCCCTTCCCGCGGAGATAAGGAGCCCTCCCTAGACGAGATGACCTGGATGTGGCCGCGTCCACCTTCCCCGGCAAAGCCCCCCGCCCCCGCTCGGATCGTTGTTACCGCGGAGGGAGGGGACGTCCCGTCTCCGAGTCCCCTCTTCCAAATTCCCCGGGAGGCTGTCCAGTGGTCTTCCCGGGCAGCGGTGGGGGTGGGGGGCTCGAAGAGGCCGGGATGTCCCGTGGGGATGGGGAACTGGGCAGGGGCGGGCCTCCTGGCTCCGAGTGTGCTTAAGGCCGGAGGGGAGTTTTGGGGGACTACCAGGCTGAGACGTCCCTGGTAATTTGTCCCCACCCCTCTGTCTGGGACAGGGTCGGGTCAAAGTGTGCGTGGGGAGAAGTTCGCCCGCGCTGGTTTGCATCTATTTGCATTTAAGCGGTGACTGTCCCCTCCCTGGCTCCCAAATATCTGGGGGCTCGGGCACGTGTCGGTGGGCTGGGGCTGGGACTGGGGCGCAGGCTGGGGAGCCCCTTCCTTAGATCCAGGACCTTAGGCGAAGGGCGGGGCTGCAGCCCCCGGAGGAGCCCCGCCCCTTCAGTGCATCCCCACGGATCCCGCGCTCTCCCTGGACAACCCCGCCCGCCCCACCCCGCCATCGGCCGTCGGCTCGGCCCGGGTGCTGCCGGAGGCGGGGGTGGACCAGATGACCTTTCTTAGGGGGTTGGCCTGGAACCCGGGTCCTTGGGTCCAGAGCCAGGACTCAGAGGGCGGGTCTCGAAGGGCGGGTCTCAAAGGGGCGGGGTTTTGGGGTCCCTGAAAGGCGCGCACCCGGCCGGACCCACCCAGTCCCGCTCTCCGGTCTGCTCCTGCCCAGACGTCCGCGCCGGACCCCCAGCCGCCATGCCTAAGTGTCCCAAGTGCGACAAGGAGGTGTACTTTGGTGAGCGCTCCCCGCCTACCCCAGCTCCCCCCGGCCGGGAGCGCGCCGCCCCCACGAGGAAGCGCGGCCCAGGGACGACCCTGCCGGGCGTCTTCGGAGGGCCGGGCGCGCGGGGGGACCCGGGGGCTGCGTGCCGAGAGCCGACACTTCAGCCCTGCCGGCGACCGCCTGGGTGTGCGGGTCGGGACCCCGGCGTCGGACGGCCCTCTGTCTCTGCTGATTCCGGGTCCGCCCCGCTGTCTCTTCCCGTCGGTCCCGCCGGGTCCCCCTTCTTCGGGTGTCCCGGCCGCGGCGTCTCCCCAGCTCTCCCGTGCGCCCTCGGCGCGCCCTGGGCGGGGACCGCGCGGCGGAGCGAGAAACGCTGCGCTCTAGCCGCCCCTCCCATCGCTAAGTAGAAACAGACGCGGAAACCCGCGCCCGGGGCGCCATCCCGGGCGCGCTCAGAACCGGGTGCCGCCTCCCCGTCCCGCGCCCCGGGGCCCACCCAGGGGAGGAAGTGGGAAGTGTTCCTCCCGCCCCCGCCCCCCGAGAAGGGCCCTGCAGGCCCCACCCCCTACACCGCGGCGGGTCACCCAGGCCGCCACCCCTGGCGCTCCAGGCCCCCTCCCGTTTGTTTGGCCGGATTGGCCCAGGGGACTGGAGGTGCCCCGCCTCCTACTGACGGGGCACAGGGCTGAGAGACCCAGGGGTGGGCTGCCAGGCGCCCAGGGTAAGACCGAGGGCAAAGGGAACTGGGGGAGGCTGGTGTGTGGGTAGGTCGGTGTGCCCTGTGACCCCACAGCAGGGGCTCAACTGGGTGGGGGGTGCGGTCTGTGCCTCTGCAGCTGAGCGGGTGACCTCCCTGGGGAAGGACTGGCATCGGCCTTGCCTCAAGTGTGAGAAATGTGGGAAGACGCTGACGTCAGGGGGCCACGCTGAGGTAGGTGGGGCCTGGAGGGCCGCGGGGGG
>JAQQSY010000063.1:30697-53145 GCA_028646535.1 Procyon lotor
TTGGGGGCAGTGAGGGGCAGTGGGGGGGCAGCAGGGGGAAGTGAGGGCCAGTGGGGGGCAGTGAGGGCCAGCAGAGCTGCTCTGGGCAGGTGGGTGTCTATGAGAACAGCACAGCGGGCGCCCCCCGGCTCCCCAGGGAGACATGAAGGGCAGTGTGGCCTCGAGAGGCAAGGACACCACACTGCATGAGCCCCCACCGACCTGCTTCTCTGAAGACCCCACAGAGACAAGGAGAGACGGGCCGGAGCAGAATTCCTCTGAGATATCGTAGCCCTGAGGGCATGTGGGGAGACAGAGGCAGGCACCCCGGAGAAGAGGGATCGGGGTCATGACGTGCCCGAGGCCGCAGGGTGGGCGCAGGGCAGTGGGGGGGCTGGTGGACCTGTGTCCACGGTGCCGACGCTGGTGGGACCTCCGGGTGAGCCTGGCACACAGGTGCGTCCGCCGCAGCTCCGGTGCCCACGGCTACCTTTCCTGCACCCGCTCCCGGCTCCTTCTCACCCTGACCTCACTGCCCACTGGTCAGCTCCCTGTCCCTTCAGGTCAGGGCCTCTTCACACTGTTGGCCGACCTTGGCCGGACCTGGGCTTGGGGTGCGCGCGGTGGGCTGGGCTGCCGGCGGTCAGCACGCCTCTGGGTGGACACCTGCGGGGGGTCCCCAGAGTCCGGCTAAAGGCCAGATTCCGGGATGGGACGCTTCTCGGCGGCACTTAGGGGGGAAATCCGGTTGGAGGGACACAGCTGTGGCCTGGTCCACAGCCACCCCCTGGCCCCCACCCGGGTCCTGCCCTGCGGCTGTGGCCCCCAGCCCTGCCCGGGTCCCCATGCTCCCGTGTCCCCCACCGGGCCTTAGGCACTGAGTACAGCCGACTGCCGTCCTGTCTCTGCCCCTTCTTGGCTGAGCTGGCCGTTCCCCACTGATCCATCAACCCGGAGTCACACAGTGCCCTGGGCTGTGCAGACTAAACCCCATAAGCAGGGCGGCCATGGCCGTGGGACTCGGTGGGGTTCAGGCGTCAGAGAGGGTGGGGGTCCGAGGCTTGGAGGACGGGCACTGAGTGACCCCAGAGGGGGGTCAGACAGGAAACAGGGTCTGTGTGGGGGGCAGCCCTGAGAGAGGGGGTCGGGGAGGGGTGAGACGCGCTGGGGGTCCCCAAAGAGGCGGGGCTGGGTGGATTCTGGTGGATTTGGGGTCTGGGGTCTGTGGCCATCGCGGCCGTGGCATCGGAGCTGACGGCTCTCATTTTCCCATCTGGTTTACTCAGATTGCTGTTTATAACACCCAAGATTTGTTCCCTCCCCCTTTGGGGAGAGTTTCTAATTTTTGGTGGTAAAATGCTAACATCAGATTTACTGTCTTCGCCACTTTTAAGCGATGGGTCAGTAGTCTTACGCACACTCATGCTGTCGTGAAGCGGATCCCCGGAACCTTCCCCTCTTCCCCGAGCGCTCCGTCCCCCCCCCCCCCCCCGCCCCGGCGGTTCCCTGGTTCCCTGGGTCTGTGGACCGCCTCCTCTAGGGACGACCGGTGAGGGGCTGGCGCGTGTCTGTCCTCCGGGAGCGGCTGAGGTCAGTCCCAGCGGCCCGGCCCCCCTGGGGCACCTGTCTGGACCGCCTCCCTTACAGTAAGACTGAGGAAGTCTCCGTCTGCACGTCTCTGTCCTCATCCTCCAGCCGCGGCCGTGTCGGGTGACGCGGCGGCAAACGTGTCCGTGCAAACCCCCCCTTCCGGCTAGTTTTCTGGCTGGGTCGCTGAGGGCCAGAGGTGGCCGAGGCGGTGACGCCGGGATGTGAGCCGGTGCGGGGACCTGGCCGGGGCGCACGGAGCTTGGCGGCAGAAGGTGGCTCCCCCGAGGTCGAGTCCCCGGCGCTGGCGTGGGCCTTCACAGGACCCTGCTCACAAGAAACACCTAACAGGTCCCCCCCTCGGGGCCCAAGAGCGTCATACGAATTTAGGTCCTAACAACGTAGCAGCTGTTCAGAAAAAAATGAAACAAAAATGAAAACGCATACGCTGAAAATGTGTGTCCTTACATCGCTAGCGTGACTTCCGTGGGCTGTTGGCCACTGGGAGGCTCTGCCCCCCTCCTGAAACCTCGGATCGCAGCTGCCGTCAGACGGGCCTGGCGGACGTGGGCCCGGCACGGGCGTTCTGTCACCGATCACGGCCACGGCTGTGACGCTGAGCTGAGACACCCTAGAAGGGACAGCGGTACGATGTGGTCCCGAGACCCCGAAGGATCGGGCTGGGCGTGCTTACCTGCTTCCCCAGGTCCAAAGTACCCTGTGCCCCTCTGGGAGCCTCTGCACCCAGTCTGGGCGCTGCGCCCCAAGGGAATGTAGGCTTTTGTGTTCCCCACGCTGTTTCCCTCCACTTGGTGCTGTTTTCGAGCTCCGTCCTCGAAGCTGGGTGCCCAGCTCATCGCTGCTTCTGTCCGGTGGGTGAGAGCCCCCAGGACCTGCCCACCTCCCACGGGGGGACACCGCTGCCTGCCACTCCGCCGTCACAGAAGACCCCACGCCCCGACAGCCGGGAGCCCAGGAGTGGGGCGGCGGGACGCTGCACGTGCACCCCTCAGCCCACACCCCCTCCCACCAGCCGCGACATCCTTGCCCCCGAGACCCCCAGCACTGTCTGCCTCCCCACTTTGCAGGGGAGTGGGCAGCAAGTGGTCTCCGAGGCTACCCGACACGTGTCCACTCGCTGCCCATGAGCGTCTCCGCCCTCACCTGCTTCTCTTCGGGGTCCCCTCGGGTGCGGCTGCTCGTGTCCTTCGGTCACTCGTGTTCGGGGCTGCGCATCCCTCGCTCGTTTGACTCAGGCCGACGACCTTCTCCGTTCTGTCGTCTGGTCCTACAGTCGCCTGCGCTCGCCCTTTGCTGAACAGGGGAGTCGGACGCTCAAGCCCCGGGCCCTCCCTTTACGAGCACCCAACCTGATTCTTTGTCCTTCATGCTGCTCTTCTCTGAGGGGGACTCACGTGTACGGGGAGACGGTACCAGGGCTCTTGTCTGCTTCCTGTTTCCCTGCTGGAGGCTCGTCTGCCTTTTATGTTTCAACCTTACTGTGTCTTAAAAAACATCCTGTCTCGGGGCTCCTGGGGGGCTCGGTCGTTGAGCCTCTGCCTTCGGCTCAGCTCATGATCCCGGGGTCCCGGGGTCCCTGCTCGGCAGGAAGCCTGCTTCTCCCGCTACCATCCCCCCTGCTTGTGTTCCCTCTCTCGCTGTGTTTCTCTCTGTCAAATAAATAAAATCTTAAAAAAAAACCAAAACATCCTTTTATTTTAGACAGCATATTGTTCCCTTCTTTTATTCCCACATAACAGGCTCTGTGTCTTAATTGATTAACTGTATACTTGTTTTTTAGGGATTTTATTTATTTTTTAGAGAGAGACAGAGAGCACAGAGGGAGCAGCAGACTCCGCGCCGAGCAGGGCGCCCGACGCGGGGCTCCATCCCAGGACCCCGGGATCACGACCTGAGCTGCAGGGAGAGGCCTCACGGACCGAGCCCCCCGGGGCCTCAGTTGTGCACTGGTCATGACTACTGTTATATTAGGACTCTTCTCGGTGTTTATTTCCATCTTCCTTGTCTCCTCCCTTTCCTTGTTTTCGGCCCTCCCTCGGGTAGGCCTGGTTTCTGCTGTTGGCTCACACATCATGTGTTTCTTGTCCTCATGGCAGAGGCTTCTTGCTAAGTTTTTAACTTAAAAACTGTTCTCCTGTTTCTTTTACAGATGAATTTTTTTAAAAAGATGTTATTTTCAAGTAGTCTCTGCGTCCAGCGTGGGTCTCGAACTCGGAACCCCGGGACTAAGAGCGGCCCCGACGCAGGCAGCCAGGCGCCCCCCCACCCCCGCCCGATGACGTTTTTACACTCACCTGAATTTCTACCTTTTCCGACAAAATAAGTACTTCAGCGTGTTCTCAGGTCCTTTATTCTCCCCAATTCTCATTTGTATTGAACGAGAGTTTAGTCCTCTGCTACTATGAATATATTTTCTTTAAGATAACCACAGACTTTACTAAAATTGTGATTATCTTACTTTTCATATCTCCCGAGGAGTCTCTTAGGTCTGCTTCTGCTGTGAACACAAACGTATTTTCAGGTTACGAGGTTGTGACAAACTCTCTGAGCCTGCGCGGACCTTGTCACTGTCCCCGTGCGAACGAAACCTTGTGTGGACATAAAATGCCAGCTTCGTGGTTATTTTCCTTTAATACTAAAAACCGTCTTATCCAGGGCGCCTGGGGCTCGGTCGGCCAGGCCTCTGCCCGCGGCTCGGGTCATCACCGGGTCCTGGGATCGAGCCCGCGTCCGGCTCCCTGCTTCTCCCTCTGCCGCTCCCCCGTCCCCTGCTCGCTCGCTCTCTCTGCCTCAAATGAATACACAGAATCTGTTAGACAATGTTTTATCCGTTGTCTTCTTCCCTTTCGGTTACCTCTTCCTCGGAGCGTTTGAGCGTGAGCGATGGTGCACACGCGTACCGAAGGCCGCCGGCGCCGAGCCCCTGAGCGACCCCCTGCGACGGGCCGGGGAGCCCCACGCGGGCGGGAGCGGCCCACGGGCTGCAGAGCTCCTGGTCCTCGAGGCCGACCCCCGGGTGCACGCCCTCCAGCACGGAAACTTAGCTCTGGCCTGTTTCTGAGCCTTCGGGCGTCCTCCGCGCTGCGTCCTGGGGACGCGTCGGGATCTCCACGCCGGGGGCCGCCCTGCAGAACGCAGCCCGCCGGCCTCTCCGTGGGGCCCGTGTGGCTCTCGGCAGTTCTCGGTGATTTCCGGTGGCCACGGCGGGTGCCTGGGCTCAGCAGCAGGAGGCCTGGCTCCCTCTGTCGGCTCCCAGCCACGGCGGCTTCAGGCCTGGTGCGCGCTGGCCCCGAGGCCGCGCCCGGCGGTGCGTCCGGGGGTCTCACTGTGGCCCCACGACGGTGAGACACGTTGGCCATCTCGTGACTGACCTCTGGGAAGCGCCTGTTTGCATGTCCCCCCGTGACCCCCTTGGGATGTCTTTCGTCTCACTAACAGGCAGGGGCTCTTAGCGAGGGACGGACGGGAGTCCTCTGTCGCTCCTTCCTGCTGCCTCCCGCCGGCTGTCGGCCTTCTCACCCTCGGGATGGGGCCGCCGCTCTCCCCCCACCCTCCGGGAAGGCCACGCAGAGTACTGACCCCAGCCCTGCAGCAGGTCCGCCCTCTGCCATCCTGCTCTACCCCACGAGGGGTTTCCTGTGGTGGCTTTTTAAAAGCGGGGTCCACGCGGTGGAGGCCAGCGCAGGGCTTGAACTCACGACCCTGAGACCAAGGGTCAGACGCTTCACCGACTGGGCCACCCAGGCGCCCCCTTCACCGAGGTTTTGACCCTTCTCAGCCCGTTGCATTTCCATACACATTTTATAATGTTTGCAAAATATTGGGAAACACGGCTAGCTTTTTGCTTGCAAGTGCACGGGTGACGGGGCCGTTGGAGACGGGATGGGTCAGTGATGTTGGTTCTTCAGCTGCTGACACATCTCCTCTACGTGCAGCCCGTTGCCGTTCTGGGGGGGGTACACTCCCTCCGTCACGCTTATTCCCCGGCACCGCGAACGGCACGTAAGCACACGTACGTGGGGTACCTGAGTGCGTGTGGGTAAAGCCAGTGTTGCTCGCTCACGCTCTCGGTTCGTGGGGCGTCTCTACGCACACAGCGGTGTCGCCTGCGGCGGCTCACGACGCTTTCCTTCTTTATCTCCGGTTCTTACTCCTTGTGTTTCTTCTCCTTGCTTCTCGAAAGAGGCGCTGTTCCCGGAGCTTCTCGCACAGCGCCGAGCCGCCGCCGATGCCGACACCGCTGGTCCGCCGCCGCTGCATCCGCCTGCGTCTTCGTCTGCTGAGGGTTTTTCAATGCAGCACGAACAGTTACTGAATTCTCTAGAACGTCTCTTCTGCATCTACTGATAGAATCTGTTTCTCATTTAATCTGTTACTGTGAATTACGTCTCACTTAAGGAATAATTTCAACTAAAAAGCAGAAGCAGGACCCACGCCTTCCATGCGCCCCCGCCCAGGTCCCTACACGTTGCCCTTTGTTCTGTCTGCACACACGGGTCACACGCACGCACGTGTCTGTACACGGGTGCTACTTCTGTACCTCGGGGCAGGCGCGGACACACGCCGGTTACCCCTACGCCCCGGAGAACTCCAGAAGCAAAAGGCCTTTCTCCTAACGTGACCTCAGCCCCACCTTCAGAACGAGGGGACCGCCGGGGCCCAGCGTCCCCGTCCCATCGGCAGAGGCTACGCAGACTTCCCCATGTCCCTCGTGGCTGCACGAGCAGGCCTGGCTCCTGTGTGCATTCGCTGGGCACCCTCCCCAGTCTTCTTCCCCCGGAACGCTCCTCCGCGCGTTCCCGACGTGCACGGCCCCTCCACCGAGTGCCCGACTGGCGGCCCGGGCGTCACAGCAGGGACGCTGGGCCTCAGCGCTGCGCCAGGAAGCCCGCGAGGCCAGTGTGCCCGGCGGGCGGCGCCGCTAGGCTTTATGACTGGCTCCCAACGGCAGCTGCCAGACCCCTCTGCTGGCCAGCCCACGAGAGCGCGCACTGTCCCCGATAATCCGCGCCTGATCAGGTAAAGCATTCGGTCCTTCCGTATTACGTCAGCAGATTCTGGTTCGGTTTTGTTGGTTTCTGTGCCCTTGGTTTCCTATTTGTCGGAGCGCTCACCCCGGATGGGCTTTCTCTGCGTCCACTGCCAGGAGCACGTGCTTTCTGCTTTCCACTGCTACGGGGCCCGGTCCTGCCAATTTGTTCTCCTGGGTCGAACCAGCCTTGCGTTCCGGGGCCACGGGCCGCGTGGTGGTGCTGCTGGTTCGTTGTGGTGATCGACTCTATTTGCTGATGTTTTGTTGAGGGTTTTGTCCTAATGGCCCTGGTGGCTTTAGATTTTCTTTCCCCTTGCGGTTGGGTTTTCCTGGTTCTTATATGCAGAATCATTTTGGATTGTATCGTGCACATTCATATGTTATGAACACCTGGTCTTCTGAAAATCCCACCGAGAATGTTGATTTTTAAATTTTTTTTAAAAGATTTTATTTATTTATTTGACCGAGAGACAGCGACAGGGGATCACAGGCAGGGGGAGTGGGAGGGAGACGCAGGCTTCTCGCCGAGCAGGGAGCCTGATGTGGGGCTCGATCCCGGGACCACGACCTGAGCCCCCGGCCGCCCCGACATCCCAGGACCCCGGGACCACGACCTGAGCCCCCGGCCACCCCAACATCCCAGGACGTGGGACCACGACCTGAGCCCCCGGCCGCCCCAAGAACGTTGGTATCCTTGCTTCAGCGCACAACCAATCCAGCCTGCTATGCACCGTGGTTTCAACGTCAACTCTCTTTTGAAAGCCTTTACGGTGGCACATGGATCGTCCTGTGTGAACACAACCCGGTGGCCAGTGTGGGACGGGCCGTGGCCCTTCTGGGGGCCCCAAGTGCAGACCTGGTGCGCATGCGTGGCTCGAGGCGAACTTCGAGGGATGCACTCCGGAGAGCCCTCCTCTCTGCCACGTCTCCAGGGGTTCCTGGCTCCCTGGCCCCCTTTCCAGTCCCCCGCCCCACACACTCCGCACGAGGGGGCCTGCATCTCCAGACACAGAGTGGGGCTTGGCTCTCCCCTTCCCTTCAGGCAAGAGCGTCCGTCCCGCTGGGGACCACTCTCCTGGGCAGGAGAGGAAGCTCTTCCCCCGAAGGCACTTGGGGGCCCGTGTCTGCACCGCAGGCTGGGTGGGTCGCCTGGGGGCCGGTGAGAGGGACCCCCGGCCCTCGGCCCAGAGCTCCCCCAATCTCCGAGGGCTTCAGGACGTCCCTCTCTCTCCTGCCCCCCGAGCCACACTGGAGGGCTTCCCCGGAGCCTTCTCCGTCCAGGTCCCCACCCGGTTCTGGTGTTCAGGGCCGGCTGCGCCCAGGCCGCTGGACGCGGACGGAGATCCCGGGATTCACCTCGAGTCTGGGCTTTACCCCACGGGGGACGTGCTACGAGTCACTTTTCAGAGTCCTCCCTGGCTCCGCAAACCGCCGTCTTTCACGGCTGCGCTGGGTGGGGGAGGCAGGGGCGCCCAGGACGTGTGGGGAGGACCTCGCACACCGGCCGGCCAGGGTCCACCATTGTGCCGCCCCACCCCCCACCCCCGTGGGCTGCTCCTGGCCGGCCGGCGAGCGAGCCGCTGCAGGGGAGCGTGGGGCCCCTGATGCCCTGCTGGCCCCGCGGCCGCCCTCCTGCGCACCACACTTCCTCCCCCGGAGCGGGACCAGACGCCTCCTGCCCTCGTCCTCGCGGATCACACGTGTCCCCCGTGAACGGCACGTAGTTTGTTCTTTAACAGAAAGCAGACGGGCCCTCTTGGCCCTTCATGCGAACCCTCAGCCGGTCAGTGCTCAACTCTGTCCCGTGTCCGCGGCTGCTCCCCTCCCTCCCTTCCCGGGCGGCTGCTTCGAGAACGCTCCCACGGGGCCCTTCGGCTTGGGTGGGAAGTCCAGGGCTCCCCGTGCGTGGTGGCCGGGCCCGCTCCCGGGACCACCTCCCCTCTGGAGGCCGTGTGCCCATCACACCCGTGAGTCCTGCTGCCGCGCACAGCGACCGACCCGGTGCCGGGGTTAGGACATCTCCGGGCCCTTCTGCCTCCAACGTGGCCGTTATCCTGGCCCCGGGGAGTGAAGACTTCACCCCGCTGTTGGGTGGGCTCTGCTGCGGCAGCTGAGGGGTCAGCTGGCTGTGCGTGAGATTTTGGGTTGCTCTGGTTCTCGCCAAAGACAAAGGTCATATGAGGTCTGCAGCTCCGGGTGCTGGTTGTCGTTGCTCTTTAACGATGCCGGGGGTGGGCTGGGTTTCGGGGCTTGGCAGCTTCCAGCAGATAAGGAAACGTCTCCCCCACATCCTCAGGCGGCCGCTGGGCCTTGGTGGGACACAGCTTCCCACCGCCCCCTCCTTCCTCCCACCTCCGTGGTCCCTGCCCCTGCCCTCCGAGCCGCACCCCCGTCCTTCCCCGGGGTCCGCGCTGCCCGTCGCGATTCCTTTTGGTCACTGTGTTTCTCAGTCCCGGCATTTCCACTTTGTGCTCCCTCCGTGTCTTGTCTGTGGCACCCAGGGTTTCCAGGGCCCCGCCTGGGACCCCGTCTGGGACCTCCAGGCTCTGCTGGCTCCAGTCTGTGTTCCTGCTGGCTCGCTCCTGGGGTCCCCGGGGGCTGCCCGGAGGTCCCTCGCTCCCTGAGCGGTTCCCTGAGCTTCTGCCGGACACCGGAGGGGAGGCCCGCCCAAGTCACCTGCAGCAAGGTCGGGGCCCGAGACCCCAGCCCTCCGGGCCGAGCTGCTGTCACCCCGGCCCTCTCAGAGCTTGGTGACCCGCACTCAGCCCGCGGGGCACAGCCACCAGAAACGTGGAGTTGCTCTTTCCTGAGGGAATCTGGGCACCACGAGGCCCCCACGCGCGCTCTCAGGGTTGGGCTCAGCTTCATCAGCCCGTCCTGGTCACTGCAGGGGGCCACGGCCAGTGGGGAGGGGCTGCGGCGGGGGACCGAGGCCTGGCCAGGCCACGAGGGGCTGTTGTAAGGGACACGGCTGGGGGGCTGGCAGGGCGGGCACTGGTGCGGAGGGGACCCTGAGAGCCAGGCCTGGGAGCTGGGGAGGCCTGGCAGTGAGGGCAGATGGACTGCCAAGCTGGGAAAGCGTTTCTGGGTTGAACTGTGTCCCCCAAGAGGGACGTTCAAATTCTCAGCCCGGGCATGTCCAAAGGCGACCTTGTTTGGAAACGACGGCTTTGCAGATTCCCTTCAAGGGAAGGTGAGCTCACTAGGGTGGGCCTTTCCGATACGACCTGTGTCCTCATGGGACGGAAAAGGCCCCCTGATGTCCAAGGCAGGTGGGAGTGCTGTGCCCACCAGCTGAGGAAGGCTAAGCGTTGCGGGCTGAAGAGGGGAGGAACAGACCCTGCCCTAGGGGCCTGCCTGGCCCTGGGCACCAGCCCCAAGCGCTCTGGGCCTGCCCTCAAGGGCGCTACGCCTCCGCCTCCCACCCTCTCCCCCCTCCGCCCCCACCCCCTGCACCCGGAGGAGATGGAAACACAGAGTCGGGGAATGAACACCAGAGAGGTCGGCACACGCCGGCCAGCTTTCACAGGCCTGGCCGTTTGTTTCCTAACCGGAGGCAAGCACAGGGCGCTGGGTGGTGGGGGCACCGCGGCAGCCTGCAGGCCTGGGGCTGCAGAGCCCTTGGGGGTGGGAGGAGGGCAGAGGGAGAGAGGCTTCGGGGGTGGGTGGGGCAGGGGCAGCCCCTCCTGAGAGTGGGCACAGGGAGGGGCTGCTGGCTTTCCTCCTCTTCCACCTGCCCCTCCTCTGCCTCCTGGGCCTGCCGGGGTGGTTCTGCGGGGGGCCGGGGCAGCGGGTGCTGCCCCCTACCTGGGCGGGCCCTGTGCACCCCAGCCGCCTCCTCCCCCCTCCCTGCTGCACACCTGGCCGGTCAGTGCAGGCCCTTTGTCCCTTTAGGCCTGGGGCTTCTGGAGGCCTCCCCGGGGGAAATGAACGGAGCCGACGTTTGTGGGGCCCCTCCCTGGGCACAACGGCAGGGAAGTGGAAGCCACTGTGGGAGTGGGTGTGGGGGCCAGTGTCCAGCCAGCCATCCCGAGGGTTCGAGCTGCTCACAGCACCGCAGTGGTACTGCTCCTGGGTGGCCACGGTGGCCAGCTGTCCCTGCTTCCCTCGGGCACTGAGACGTCCCTGCGGCCCCCGGTGTGGAGGGCGGGTGGCCAGACGGGTCACCTGCTCAGACCCGGGAGCCGCTCAGGGCTTCAGCGTCAGCAGACCTGGGTGGGAGTCATGGTCCCGCCCTGGGCATCAGGGGGCTCTGGGTGACCCTTCATCTTCTCTGGCAGAGGGGGGCCCTGAGGCACGGGGGAGCAGCTCTGGGGAGAGCGCACTCCCCTCCTCCACCCTAAGGCCGGGGTGTGGGTGTGGGGGCTCCGTTGGAGAGGCCGGCTTGGGGGAAAGCCTGGCCCAGGAAGGCTGCAGATGAGGACCACGGGCTGCCCGTCTTCCACCCTCAGAAGGAACCCAGGAAGGCAAACCCAGGCACTTCTGCCCCACAGGCCACTTGCAGAGGGCCAGTGGTCAGCCCGGCCCCACGTCGGGACCAGCTCCGCGGCAGGGAGCGGGGTCCCCAGGCTGTCTGTGGAAGGTGAGTGGGGTCACCCTGGTGGGCGGCCTGGGTGGGGCTGCAGTGGGGCTTCAGAGTGTGACCCGACTGAGGGCCCCCGGCCGATGGATCCCGCTGTGGGGTGAAGCAAGGTGCGGAGGCTTCCCGCGGACGGCGCGCCGATCTGGAGGGGTCCCGTCCCCCAGGGCCCCGGCGGGCGGGCAGCGCGGCGGCGCAGGGCTGGCGCCGTGGCAACGGGCGCTGCGGGGGGCGGGGCGCCGGGACCCCCGCCGCGCGGGGCGGGGCCTCGGGCGGGGGCGGGGCCTCTGGTGGGGGCCGTGCCGAGGAGCGAGGGGAGCGAGCAGAGCGGAGGGAGCGCGGCCTCGGCCGGGCGGCGGGTAGGCGCGGGCCGCGGGCGGAGCGGGGCGGCGGGGTTCCGCGCGCAGGGGGCTGGGCTGCGCGGCGATGCTGCAGGGCGCGCCCGGGCCGGGGGCGCCGGCAGTGCGGGCAGAAGGGCGGAGACGCAGCTGCCGGGAGCAGCCTCGGTCTGGTCGGGGCTGGCGGCCCCTTCCTGCCGGCCCCCACCTTTGGGCGCCGAGGAGGTGGCGGGGGGCGGGCGGGGGGCGGGGGGCGGGCAGGGGCATGCGGGGGAACCGCAGGGCCGGCCCAGGACAGCCAAGGCAGGAGGGCCCAGGGCCAGGTCCCCAGGGAGAGGCCGGGAAGGGTGTGCGGCAGGGGCAGCGAGGCCCTGGCTTCCTGGGGCAGGGGCGGGGGCCCCCCGCAGCTCCCGTCGGGATGGGGTCTGTCCCGGCATCCTCAGCCCGGGTTTGGCGGTTTGACGAGTGGCCAAGAGAGGGAAGGAGAAGCCGAGGAGTAGATGGGGAGGGACAAGCCGTGCGGCGGCTCCGTGGCTACTTGGCCCGGCAGGAAGGCTGCTGCGGCCAGAGGAGGCCCGGCTGGGAGGGGGCTTCCACCTGGGGGGAGAAAACGGGTGACTGTGTGGGTGGGCAGCAGGAGCTCCTGGACCTGTGGAGGTAGCCGCATAGGGCGCTCCCCCCACCCCAGACACCGTGCACTGGAGGAGTCTGAACTCCCCAGTGTGGGGTCCTGTGTGTGTGTCGCTGGGGGGGGGGGTGCTGGGAGGCGGGTCCTGGGTGGGGCGCAGCCTTGCCGAGGTCGGACATGGAGGTGCCGCTTTGGAGGAGGACCTCCTTCCCCAGTCCTGGGGGCAGTGCTGACACCAGTGGCAGGCGGAGCACCTGCTTCACAGTCACGGGTGACATTAAATTTTACATCCTTGTCTAGACAGGGCCGTAAACAGAGCCCAGGGCCAGGGGTGCCGTGGAAGGCGGCGGGACGGCGGCGGGGTGAGGGGGCCTGGCTGCGAGTGAGTGCCAGTGCCAGTCAGGTGCGGGCGCGTGGGCCCCGGCTCGGGGACTCAGGCTGCTGTGGGACGCCGACCAGCACCGCCCCGACAGCCTGGGCCCAGGCTCTGAGAGGTGCAGGGGGCTGCAGAGCCTGGAGAAGGTGGGGCTGGGCGACAGCCGAGGGCGGCCCTTCCGAGATGGCCCCGGCCGTGCAGGGGAGTGGCAGGGCTCCTTCGCAGTAACGGGGCCGTGTCCCTGGCGGGAGTCGCGGCCGGGACGCGAGCCTGGGTAGGCGCGGGGAGCCCCGGTGGGAGCGCGGCCGGGAATGGTCCCCACGGCCTGGGGAGGGTGGGCGCGGTGTAGCGGGCCCTGGGTCCGCCGAGGCCGGGAGGAACGATGCCAGGCAGAAGTAGGGGGGCTTCGGAAAGAGGGTCCTCTGGACTGGCCCAGAAAGCATGCCGGGAGCGCGGGCGCCGCGCAGGGATGCGGCCTGGGCCTCCGCGGGCCTCCCGCGCTCCCCGGGCGCAGAGCGGAGGCCGCAGGCAAGCCTCTCGGCCCAGCGAGGCGCCCGGGCTTGGGGGTGGGGGAGGACGCCGGAGGCCCGGCGGGGACAAAGCCCCGGGGCCCGGGGGCGCGCGCGGCAGGGAGAAAGCACTTCCGTTCCGTTTCCTTCCTGGCGGCGGCGGGAACCGGGTCTCGGGTCTCAGGTGGGGCTGCAGCGCCGCCTGGAGGCCCTGCGCCCCGCTCCCGGTTCCCCCGCGCGCTCCGGCGCCTGCGTGCCACCGAGGCCCCCCGGCGCCCGGCTCGGGGACGGCGCCCCGCGCAGGAAGCGCGTCGCGGGGCCCGGGGAGGGCGGAGGCTGCCCCCGCGCTGCGCCCTCACTGTCCCCTCTGGTCTCCGCAGGTTCCCAGCTCGCCGGCCGGCACCGGTGGCGCCCGCGGAGCGGCTGGACCGGCCCCGTCGCGCCATGCCCGCGGGCTGAGCGCCGCCGCCGCCGCCGCCGCCGCAGGGCCTCGTCCCGCCTCGCGTGGCGGCCAGGCGCGCCCAGGCCCGGGCCCGGCGGCCGACCATGGTGCTGCCGCCCCCGGACCGGCGCCACGTGTGCCTGACCACGCTGGTGATCATGGGCAGCATGGCGGTCATGGACGCGTACCTGGTGGAGCAGAACCAGGGCCCGCGCAAGATCGGGGTGTGCATCATCGTGCTGGTGGGCGACGTGTGCTTCCTGCTGGTGCTGCGCTACGTGGCCGTGTGGGTGGGCGCCGAGGTGCGCACGGCCAAGCGCGGCTACGCCATGATCCTCTGGTTCCTCTACATGTTCGTGCTGGAGATCAAGCTGTACTTCATCTTCCAGAACTACAAGGCGGTCCGGCGAGGCGCGGCCGACCCGGTGGCGCGCAAGGCGCTGACGCTGCTGCTGTCGGTGTGCGTGCCCGGCCTCTTCCTGCTGCTCGTGGCGCTCGACCGCATGGAGTACGTGCGCACCTTCCGCAAGCGCGAGGACCTGCGCGGCCGCCTCTTCTGGGTGGCGCTGGACCTGCTCGACCTGCTGGACATGCAGGCCAGTCTGTGGGAGCCGCCGCGCACCGGGCTGCCGCTGTGGGCCGAGGGCCTCACCTTCTTCTACTGCTACACGCTGCTGCTCGTGCTGCCGTGCGTGGCGCTCAGCGAGGTCAGCATGCAGGGCGAGCACATCGCGCCGCAGAAGATGATGCTCTACCCCGTGCTCAGCCTCGCCACCGTCAACGTGGTGGCCGTGCTGGCGCGCGCCGCCAACGTGGCCCTCTTCCGCGACAGCCGCGTCTCGGCCATCTTCGTGGGCAAGAACGTGGTGGCGCTGGCCTCCAAGGCCTGCACGTTCCTGGAGTACCGCCGCCAGGTGCGCGACTTCCCGCCGCCCGCGCTGGCGCTGGAGCTGCAGCCGCCGCCCCCGCAGCGCACCTCGGCGCCGCCGCCGCTGCACGGCCCGCCCGGCCGCCCGCACGGGCCCTCGCCCACGCGCGACGCCCTGGGCACGTGACGGGGCCCGCGCGGCCCGCAGGGGATGGGCTGGGGCTGGGCTCCCCACGGGGCCCGGGGGCCGCGGCCGCGCCTTCATCTCAGGAATCCCTCGGACCGCGGCCCCGCGGCCCCGCTCCCCCAGCGCGTGCGCTTGGCCTGGGGGCGGGGGAAGAGAGGACAGAGCGGGCGGAGGTCTGGTCCCTCGGGGTCCCGTGCTGGGGGGCCTCTGGCTCAGAGTTCGGGGCCAAGGAGGCCTCTGTCATTTTAAAGACTCGCGTTTACAGTTTTGTATCCAAAGCCGCGGTGCCCTGCGTGTTTCCTGAGTCCCGTTTCTGACAGGCGGTCCCGGCGGGTGGGAGGAGCCGGCCAGGGGTCTGGGCCAGCTCCTGGGCACCAGGCCGTTGCTGCGCTGTGGGGGGCGAGCGGGGGTCAGGACGGACATTGTCCCAGCGTCACCATCCGCCCCGCAGACTCTGTGCTTCCTGGGTACCTTACCCACGGCCGCCTTCACACCCGAGGCCCGGCAGTGGGAGCCCCTGGTTCTCTCCAGCGGCCGGGGTGGCGGGTGGGAGGTGGGACCCCCGGGTGTGGGACCAGGTCTGGGCCATGCTCCCAGGTGGACACCGTAGGCTGAAACAGAGGCATGGAGCCTGGCCCCACGTCCCCCGGGCCCGGCGGGGACAGATGCCCATGGAGCCCAGAGCAGTGCTGCCCACGCCGCTTGGCACCCCGGTGGGCGGAGGGGACGCTTCAGGCTGCCGGACCCGTCACCTAGCGGCCGGGACGCCATGCGCAGAAGGCTTCCCTCCTGGCCTCTGCCCTGTGGTGTGGCCCTGGGCACCCACCCCGCCCAGGTTGGTCGCCCAGCGTTTGGGATGGGGCCCTCTGTCTCAGGCCTTAGTTTGAGGGGGCCTCGTGGGAGTCCTGGCTGACCGTGCCGAGCATCCCCCAGGTGTCAAGCCAGGCCTGTGCTCATGCGGTCACCTGCCCTGTCGGGGCACAAGCTGCCATGTACCCGCTGCTTGACTGTGTCTGGAGCCAACTGCTCCCAGCAGGGCCCAGAGCTGTGGGTGCGGAGCAGGGCTCTGGCTGAGCCCCCTTCCTGCCAACCGCTGTGCGGGGGACGGCCCGCCGGTCGCTGGGCCCCTTGGCAGGCTGTGGCTCCCCCGTCTCTGGTGCCCCCCGGCTTGTGGTTGCCTGGGGTCGGGCTTTGGGGGTCTGTGCTTCCCCATCCAGGGGCCTGGGGCCCACTGTCCTCGGATGCTCAGGGACTACTCACGGGGACAGCCCTGCTCTTGTCTCCCAACACGGCCACGCAGCCCCACCCTCTGACCACGACCTTGGCAGGGTCTCTCTGAGTCTGGGGAGCCCAGGTGTGGAGCGGGGGTGCTCTCTCCTCCTGGGTTGGCGAGTAGAGGGGGGAGGGGAGGGGGAGGAGGAGCAGAGGGGGCGCTGGGGGGAGAGCTCCCAGGAAAGGCCTCAGGCGAGGTGTGGAGCGGGAGGGGCTGCAAGGGCTCCAGCCCGCCAGCGGCAGGGGGCAGTGGGGCGGGGGCGAGGGCGCAGCCCGCAATGGGGCAGGGGACAGTGGGGCGGGGCGTGGGCGCAGTCTTGGGGGTGTGCGTCGGGGCGGGGGCAGTGGTGAGGTTCGGTGTTGCCCATCCCACCCCCCACCCCCGTCTCTGTAGGTGTGTCCTTGGGGAGCGTGTGCAAGCAGACAGGGGTGCTCACAGGCTCCAGGTTCCTACCCCCCCACCCCGCCCCCTGTGTGACTCTTGCCCTGCAAGCCTGTTCTCAGAGGAGCCCCTGCTCGTCCCTGGGTTGGGGAGGCCGTGTTGGGGAACATTTCGTGGGGTCCGCTTTGCTGTGAGGCCCCTGCGCCCAGTGTCAGGGGTGGGGCTGGCCAGGCTGCCCCGCAGACGCCCACCCTGCCCCCGCCCGCCTCCCCAGGCCGTTTACTGCACAGGACACCGGCCATGGCCCTGTCCTGACTCGGGTTAGCGGCCCCTGAGGGCATCTGGACAGACTGGAGGGTGTGAAGGAGAGACCCCCGCCGGCAGCCAGGCCAGTGGCCGGCGTCCACGGTTTTCACGACGGGGCTGGGCTCTGGCTGCAGCAGGACCGGGAACCGGGGCGCATGGCCGGCTCGCGGCCCGAGCTGTCTGTTCTCCGGGGTCGCGCTGGCAATAAGACGCGGACCTGGCCGCGTTCCAGCCTGCCCTTCTCTGGCTTCTCGGGGTGGCCGGCTAGCACACGAGTCGCCGCTGGTCCCCTGTCCCTTGCCCTGTCGCTGGTGAGCTCCCGGATCCCAGGGCAGCGTGTGCTGCGGCCGGCCCCGTGCCGGAGGGGCTGGACTCGTGGGGCGGCTGGACCCTGCGGGGTTCCTGCAGGGAGGGGCCGGGTCTGGGAGGAGCGGACGGTCAGCGGAGGGGCTGGGGTGAGGGTCGTGGGCACCGGGCCAGCAGGGCAGGGGCTGAGAGGGGCCGGGGGTTTGGGGTGTACTGAGACGCCCCTGGGCCACTGGGTGGCCACTGGGGACTTGATAGAACGGGATCCCTAGATTTCGGGTGGCAGCTGAGGGAAGGACAGTGAAGAGGAGTGTGGCCTTCTCCTTGGGGAGGGGCAGCACGGGGCGAGGGGGCCTGGGCAGTGAGGTCCAGCCCGCCTGTCCTCCCCGGCCCGGTGGGCTGCCACCCCCTTCCCCATCCTGTGCCGACAAGAGTCCATGCAGGGTCCTAGGAGAAAATCCCGATGGGGTAACAGTTGGACAGCGATCCGTGCTGTGCCCCAGGCTGGGGTGCGCCGTCCCCCCACCGAGGGCTGTGCTGGCCTGTGCCCCAGGCTGGGGTGCGCCGTCCCCCCACCGAGGGCTGTCCTGGCCTGTGCCCCAGGCTGGGGTGCGCCGTCCCCCCACCGAGGGCTGTGCTGGCCTGTGCCCCAGGCTGGGGTGCGCCGTCCCCCCACCGAGGGCTGTGCTGGCCTGTGCCCCAGGCTGGGGTGCGCCGTCCCCCCACCGAGGGCTGTGCTGGCCGGAGATGCCCGGGGAGCTGGCCCCAGCAGGGTCGGAGGTGCCTTCCCGAGCCCGGCCGACGAGTCGTGTCTGGACACGAGAGGTCCCTCGCTGCTCACTGTGGCGCTCCAGCTGGCGGTCACCTGGGCCGTCGGGACCAGTGGTCCTACTCTCAGAAGGGCCCAGCCTGATAACCTCCAACAGAGGGCTCGGTCTTGGCTGGCTTCAGGTGCGAGGGTCCGACGTGGCCTCGAGGACATCTGTCACCGTGCTTAGAGTGTGAGGCAAGCCCTCTGGAGTGTCTTCAGCCGGTCGGCCCCGGCCTGCAGGACCGGGCTCTGTCTGCGTGTACTTCCGTCTCAGAGGGTTGGCGACGTCTCCCTGGTGCTCCCAGTCCACACAGAACCACGGGGACATCAGCTCACGGACAGCGTCCAGTTGCAGGAAGACGGCTGAGGCCCCTCCTGTTGGCTGGAAAATCTTTCTCTGAAGTGCCCAGTGTGGGTACC
This sequence comes from Procyon lotor, assembly GCA_028646535.1. Lineage (NCBI taxonomy): Eukaryota > Metazoa > Chordata > Mammalia > Carnivora > Procyonidae > Procyon > Procyon lotor. Next base: position 48,741 of record JAQQSY010000063.1, read on the forward strand.
CTCGGGCCCCATGGACCGGGTCTGGCTCCCGAGCCGGCCTCTCTACTGACGGCGGGCCACGGGGCCCGGGGGCCACGGCCGGTGGGTCCGGGGTTTGACGGCCCCCTGGGCTCTGAGACACAGAGTGTTACGGCGGCAAGAGCTCCAGCGTGCTGCCTGCTTCCTCTGCCCACGGCCCCGAGGGGGACGGGGAGGGCCTGTGGGTGCGGCGCACACGCTGGCCGGGACCCGTCTGCCCTCGGTTGTCACGTGGCCTCCTAGGTGTTGCCCGAGGGCTCAGGCCCCCCACAGAGGCTGTGCGTGCTCACACTGCCTTCCTTGGACGGGGTCGAGGCCGTACCCACCCCCGGGTCCGAGGCTGAGACTTTCTGCATGATGGCAGCACACGTCTAGGTCCCCAAATGAGACGTACACCGGGAAGCCCCCCAGGGACCCCTCGCTGTCCAGTCCGTGGGTCCACGCCCCTGCCCAAGTGCTCCGAACAGGACTCGGGCTGCTGCTGTCTCTGGGCAGTTCTGGGATGTCCCTGGCCAGAGCCCCGTCCCCCTGCAGTTCCCCCTCCCCCGGGCCTGGGCGGTGCCGACCCACCTCCCCCGCCCATGGGGCACATCTCGCCGCAGACACAGGCCGGTCGCTCAGAAAGACAAAACATGAACTTCTGAGCCTTCGTCCTCCATCCAAAGCCCGCTCACACCTTCTACATCAACCTGGCCTCGCGATACTACATTGGACACGATTTGGCCCGACTGACCCGGCTCCCGGGGCTGCTCTCCAACGCCCCAGCGTCAGGTTCGTTTGTGTGGCCGGCACTAGCTCTCCACTTGCTGCCTGTCCCGCTCAGGGCTGCCCGTGTCTCCTGCTCCCGGGGGTGGGGGGCTGGGGGGTGGCCGGCGGCCGCAGGCCGGGCAGGGGGGCAGCGCAGTCCTGTTGTCAGGACAGTAACTGCATCTAACCCGAGAGACTAAGAAGAACCAGCCCGCGGGGCTCAGCCTGGGGTGGGGGCTCTGAGGCTCCTTCCCTCTTGGGAGGGCCGCAGGGAGGGCTGTGCCGGGCGCTGAGAGCGAGGGGCAGGGGCTCTGAGGGCGGGCGGTCAGCCACGTTCTGCGGAGACAGCCTCTGGACAGAGGGACACACACAGGTGTGACGAGGACCTGGGGTCCGAGTCTGAAGGCAGCCCAGGGCAGCCCAGGGTGCGGCTCAGCCCAAGCCCGAAGGTCTGGGGACCGGAGCCCTGGGTCTGTCTGAGGGCAGAGGGCTGGCGCCCCCGCCCCAGTGTGGAGCCCCCCTCCTGGGGCCTTCTGGTCCTTCTGGGCGCGGGCAGGGTGGTGCCGCCCGCACTGGGGGCAGCCGGCCTCGCTCTGTGAGCCGACATGGGGCCCATCTCCTCGGAGACACCCTCACAGACGCCGGAGATAACGCCGGACACGCCGGCCTCACGTCCCGTGGCCCTGACACCGGTGCGGAGGGGGCTCCCACGCACGGGAGGCACAGCCGAGGGCGGACTGGGAGCTGGAGGGAGGTCGGTGCGGGTGATGCCCACTGGGCTGCTCGCCGGGCGTTGCCGTAGTCGCCCCCGTGCCTCTCCCAGCCCTGTGGTCAGTGTGGGACCGACCATCCCCTCCAGTGCCCGTGGCCTGGCCTGGCAGTCCCTGGGGAAGGGGCGCCAGCCTCCCGGGGACTGTGGCCTCGTCCGTGTCGCCGTGGAAGATGGTCGCTCGGTGAGGTGGACAGTCACACCCATCTTGCACGCGAGTCTGGCCGGCCGTCCAGGCTGCCGTCCACCCCGGCCGGTCAAGGACAGGCTCCTCGGTGTGAGGCTGGCTCCCACGGTTCCCACCCAGAGGGATGTCTGCTCGGTTCTCAGAAGCTGGCGTGAGACCCTGGCTCTCAGCCCCTCCTGATCCTGGACATGTGGGCACATGGAGCTGCGGGCCGCGCAGGTGTCTGGGTGACATTCTGCTTCTGTGGGGGGCATGTACGGGTCTCCAAAGGAGCAGCACCTCAGAATTGGACTACGGTTTTTAGTTTTTCCCTCCAAAACCTTTGCCCTCTTTCGTGGCCTCGGCAGATAGGTATGGGGGTTCCAGAATCTCTGTCCCGCCCTCGCCTGGCCTTGAGGGCCCCCCCACGAGCCTCGATGACAACTGCGGGGAGCGGGCCTTATGCACCCGAGGCCAGGAGCTCCCTTCTGCACAGACGGGATCCATACACATCTCCGAGGGCCGGGTTCGCTTTGGCGGCTTCGGCTTCGTGGAACGGGTGTTGTGCTCTCCGTGTGCCCTTGGGACTCCTGTCTTCTGTCTGCTGTCTTCTGTCTGTATCTTACAAAGATGCCCCTGTGTTGCCTCGAGTCTGGCACGTCCTCCTCTCATCCACTCCATCCCCCTGCCGGGACGCCGGAAAGGGGACGTCACTCGCCACGAAGCGATGGCACGGAGGCTTCCAAGGGTGCTGCGCCAAGGGACGCCCGGCATTGTGCATGGAGCCGCGCGCCCGGACGTGGTGTTTTTGTCACCGTGTTGCTGCGGGAAACTCTCGGATGAGTCCGCATCTTGAGTCTCCGTGGGGATTGTCACGGTCCCGTGTGCTGCGTGGGGTCGCTTCTCTCCCCCTTCGGGCCGGCGCACTGACGTCTCCGCTCTGGGAATCGAGGACACGCACAAGGGCCGCGGTCAAGCTTTGACGCTCCACCGAGTCTCACAACACAAACGTGTGACCTTCAGTTGCACCAAAAGGGACTATCGTGTGTGAAACGATGGACGGCCCAACGACCGCGGGAGCACGAGACCCCACGCGGCAGCGCCCGCCTCCGCCGGGAGCCCCCAGTGCCTTCCCAGAGCTCAGGGCTGCCACAGGTTACCCAGAAGTTGTGCCAGACTGTCACCGTGGCCGTGAAAGAAAGCTCGCGGTGACGGAGGCCTCGACTGGGGAGACGGGGTGCGAGCCGGCCCCTGCCCCGGGAGCCGCGGCCCACGCCCTCCCTGGAGGAGGACAGAGCCCTTGGCGGAGGGCGTCGGGGATGGGGTGAGGGCCGTGCAGAGCGAGCCCAGGCGGGCGGTGTGGGTCCAGGAAATGCCTCCCCCCAGAGCAGCGCGCGGTCTGGGTGTCCCGCCCGGGGGTGGGGGGCGGTCGCAGTGAGCCCACCGCCCTCAGATCCCGCGGGGCCCCCGCCTGCAGGCTGCAAGTCTGTGAGCCGCACACAGGCGTGCACGTTCCCCAGGCCTGGGAGGGTGCACCTGACGCCCCGCCCCCGGCCATCTCTGGGCACTGAGGTCGTGCTGGCCGTCCCTCCCGGGAGGTGAGGCTCTGGGCCCCGGGGAGACACATCTTGTGCAGTCCGGGGGTCAGTGCCACGCTGGGGAGAGCAGGGGCGGCCTCTCTACCAGGGGATGCTTTGCTGGGTCAGGGGGGACCCTTTACCTGGCAGGTGGCGCCGCCCACAAATCTCACCTGTCCCCCCCCAGCAGGCAGGACATGCAATGGTGCAGGCTGGCCACCAGGGGGCTCCCGAGCTCATCTCCGCCAGGTGGGCCTGTGGGTCCCCCGTGCAGCGCGCACCTGCTGGCCAGACCTGGGCTCTGGCCTGGGGGGGTCGCCGGACCCCCGTCTGCCGCCCTGTTGTGGCGAGGCCCCGGCCCCTGGCTGAGGACAGAAGTTAGGTGTGTGCCACCTCTGGGCTGGCGTGGGAGCCATCGGCCGTCTTGTGAACCGCAGTGCTGTGGGGGGTCCACCGAGGAAGGGTGACCTCCTCCTGGGTCCCGAGGGGCCACGAGGAGCTGCTCCTGCAGACGCAGGCCCGTCATGGAGCGCGGGCAGGAGTACAGCGTGGTTGCTCCCCACCCCTGCGTATGCCGGTGTGTCCGTGCGTGTCCGTGGGGCCGTGTGTCTGGGGGGGCCTGTGGTTAAACCCCTGACCTCAGTCGCACACGAACTTGGTACTGGTCACACCCAAGCGGGAACCCTGGCCGTGGCCGTGGCCTTAGTGAGCCTGTGGCGTTGGTGCAGCATCTCGGTGGCACCCGCAGATCTGAGCCCCAGCTCGCGTAGCCGCGGGCGCCGGGTGTGCCCGGTGTGGAGTTGTGTGCAAGCACACGTGAGGCTCGGGCTGGTGCTGAACTGCCCCGTGCACCCGGTGTCTGACCGGTGGTGGGCTTCGGGGCCGGCCCGATGGGGGCTCTTCCTTTTAGCCCCTGTGTCGCTGTGCTGGGCAGACCTAGCCGACCCGGGCTGTTCTGTCCACGACGATTGCAGGTAATGAGTGACCAGCGAGGGTGCAGTACGAGGGCACAGTAAGTGGGTCCGGGCGAGCTAGTGAGCGAGCAGAGGCCCTGCGGCCAGTGCACCGTGGCCCCTGCCTCCCCGCCAGGCCCGCCCGCCGCGTGGCCGACCCTCCTGAGCGTGTCCA
>JAQQSY010000063.1:53645-73647 GCA_028646535.1 Procyon lotor
GCGCGCGCGGAGGGCTCCCCCAGGCAGGCGCGCGCGCGGAGGGCTCCCCCAGGCAGGGGCGCGCGCGGAGGGCTCCCCCAGGCAGGGGCGCGCGCGGAGGGCTCCCCAGGCAGGCGCGCGCGCGCGGAGGGCTCACCCAGGCAGGCGCGCGCGCGGAGGCGCGGGAGGGCCCGGCGGGGGGCTCCAGGCAGGCGCGCCCGGGGGAGCGCGCAGGGCCGGCGGCCGGGGGCCGGGCGCGCGGAGGGCCCACCCCGGCAGGGGCGCGCGGAGGCGCGGGGAGGGCCGGCCGGGTAACGGCCGCGCGGTGGGCGGCGGCGCCCGAGGCCCCTCCCCTGCCCGCGGCCGCTCCTCCTCTTCCTCTCCCGCCCGCGCCGCGGCCCTCGGTCCCTGCGCGGCCTCGGCGGCCTCGGCGGCGGCGGCGGCGGCGGCCCCTTTAAACCGCCCGCCCCCCGCCCGCGCCCGCGCCCCGCGCCCCGCGCCTCCGCCTCCAGGCCCCGCGCCCCGCGCCCCGCGCCCCGCGCGCCCGGCCCTCCGCCGCCGCCGGCCCGGACATGGCCGCCAACATGTACAGGGTCGGAGGTAAGGCCGCCGCCGCCCGCCTTTATGCGCCGCGGGCCCGGCCCCGGCCCCCGGCCCCGCCGCCCCCGCCGCCCCCGCCGGGCCCCCCGCCCCTAACCGCCGCCCCGGCCGCGGGCCCGCAGCCCTGCCCGCGCCCCCGGCTCGGCCCCCCCGCGGCGCCCCATCCCCTCCCCCACCGCTCCGCCCGCCGGCCCCCCCGCGGCCCACTTCTGGTCCCCTCCCTCCACCTCGGCACCCCTCCCCCCGCGCAGGCCCGCCCCAGCGCCGACCATCCTTCCTCCCGCCCGGCGGCCCCCTCCCTGCGCACCCCCGCCCTCGCCGCCTTCCCCTTCCCGCTCCATCTTTTCTGAGCCGCCGGCTCCTCCGCCGGCACCTCGGGCCCGGCCCTGCCCGCCCGGCCCGCAACCCCGAGTGGCCCCGGCCGGGCCCCCGCGGCGGCCGGCGGGCTCCGAGGAGGAGAGGGGGCTCTGCCCACCTGTTGGGGGCCGGGCCCAGGCGCCGTGGGAGTCGCCGGGCGGCGCGGAGCATCCTTCGGGCCTGGGGGGCTTGAGCCCCCGCCGCCGCCGGGCCGGAGCACATGGCCCCGGGGGTGCCGCCTGCCCTGCCGGGACCAAGCTCGGGGCTGCTGGGCGTCCGGGGGTGGCCGGCCCCGTGCCGGGGAGCCCCGGGGCCCCGGGGCTGGACCTGGGGGCTTCCCCCAGCAGGGTTCCCGCAGGGAGTCCTCCCCCGCCGCCGGCCACCTCGCCCTGAGCACACTTCTCCCGCACCCCCAAACTTTTCACTACCTCCTGTTGCCCCAGCCCAGCAAGGAGGTGCTTTGCAAGGGTTGGGGCGAGGTAAGGAGCCCTGGGTGGGGGTGGGTGGTGCTGAGTTGGCTGGGACCCTGGGGGGGTTCCCCCACTTCTTCCTTTGCCTTGGGTCCTAGGAAGGCCCCAGCTTTGGGGGCCTTGCCCCACTTTGTCCCATGGGGTCCTGGGCCAGTCCTCAGTTGGCTCCTGCACGGGGAGGTGGGGTACTCTTACTGTGCCCTCTGAGACTTCGCCACGCTCACTGGCCCTCCTCTGGCCGACTGTGGTCTCTGTCCCGCTCTACCGTTCTCACGGGCTGGCTGGCCCCCCGAGAGCCTGGGGCTCGCCTCGCCGGCCAGGCCGGCCTTGTGACCTTGGGCCTGCCCTCATCTGTGTAGTGGGTCGGTACGGCACCTGCCTGGCCATCGGGCCCTCCCCCCTCCCGGCTCAGGGGCAGTCATGGGAATGGGGGCTTACGCCGCATCTAGCAGCAGACCCTGGCGGACAGATGTGGGCCGCAGGCAGGGGTGCAGGCCCCCTGTAAGGAGGGGCCGTTCATCTCCTACCTTGGGGGCAGGGTGGGAGCGCCGCCCCAGAGGCCCCTTGCCCAACACACTGCCAGGGAGGCACCGTGACAGATGGCCATCCCAGCAGCCCCAGCCCCTTCCTGGGCCCCCCGCCCCCCACTGCTGCGGCTCAGGGCTCCTCCCGGCCTTGTCACCGGTCCCTCCGTTCTGTCCCCCTCTGCGTGCACACCCGGAACCCCTCTTCCCTGGCGGGAGGCCCCACGACTCCCCCTGACTGGTGACAAGGCCCCGGAGGCCCCCCGCCCACAGCTGGTCTCCACATGCCGCCGGGCCAGGGGCTTCATTGAGTAAATGCAGGCAGGATCGTCAGAGCAGAGGCACCCGCTCCTGGAGGGAGACAAGAGAGGGGCCAGGCAGGGCGGCCGTGGGGCCCTGGGCATCGCCTGCCCTGGGTGGGGTGGGCTTGAGCAGAACCCCCACCCAGGCCGTGGGCCGTGTTGCTTGGCTTTTAGGCCTGTGTGCTTGTGAACTCGGCAGGGGCCTCACCACCCCTAGACCTTCCTTGCCTCAGTTTCCCACAGTGGACAAGGGTCTCCTCCAGGAGAGGCTGGCCTGCCCCACGTCTGCTGTTCCCCCCTCTGAGCTCTGCAGGTGGATCTCGGGCTGCCGCTCAACGCCCTGTGGGTCCCTGCGGAGGAACCCGTGGACTTGTGTCTGTGGGTGGGGACTGTGGGGCGCCGGCCCCGGGGGCTGGCAGGGTGGCCGGTCGTGCTGGGTGGGGTGGGGGCTGCTTGGTCTCCTGCCCCTCGGCGCTGCTCGCTTAGGGAGGGGGCGTCTGGAACCCGTGTCCCTGTCTCCGGAGCTGAGGGCAGCCCAGGGCTGGGTGCCGTCTGGGGGGGGCCGCAGGGGTGTGCTGCGGAGGGGGACGCCCCTCAGGACCCTGAGAGCGGAGCCTTTTCCAAAGGTGCCGGGTTCGCCGAGGAAAGTGGACGCGGGCTCGGTGTGAGTGTGACATAAGCAGTGTGAGTCTGACTGCGTCCCAAATACTGCGGAGGACGTGCTGAGGCTAGAAAGCCCGGAGCAGCAATCCTACGGAGCGTTCTGGGTGTCCTGCGTGTTACCTGGCAGGCCGCGCCGAGGCCCTGCCAGGGTGTCTGGGTGGGGCGGAGGCCCGGTGGCGGCCTCGTGCCAGCTGACCCGAGGGGACGGGGCCTGCTTCTGCCCAGGGAAGTGACCTGGCTGCCGACGGAGGCCTTCTGTTGGCGGCTCTGAGTGTGGCCAGGCGGGGCCTGGCTGCGGGAGGCAGGGTCAGGGTCCGTGACCTCTGCTCCTCTGGGGTCTGCCTTCCCGCGGCCTCGGCAGGCTTCTGGGGCCGGCACTGGCTCCTCTTGGCGCACGTTGCGAGCAGAGGACTTGAGGAAGGCTTTGGAACCTGCGAGCCACCTGCCGGCACGGTCACTGTCGGACAGGCTACAACTGTTCCCGGGGGGTCCCCTTCTTTTCTCTCATCACTAGATGCTAACACCCGTTCTTTTGGACAGTAATTTGCTATTTATTTATTTATCTATTTGACAGAGAGAGAGATCCAAAGTAGGCAGAGAGGCAGGCAGAGAGAGAGAGGGAAGCAGGCTCCCTGCTGAGCAGAGAGCCCGATGTGGGGCTCGATCCCAGGACCCCGAGATCATGACCTGAGCCGAAGGCAGAGGCCCCAACCCCTGAGCCCCCCAGGCGCCCCAGGACAGCAATTTGCTTTTCAAAAACGTCCTTTACAGAGGTGGCAGGAGCACCCCAAGGCTCCGGGCCGCGCTCTGGGGTCTGTGCCTCTCGCCGCCTTGGCCTCTTGTCAGACACGCTTCAGTCGCTGTTGGTGTCAACCTGGGACCAGGTGAGACGTCCACGCTCCTCAAAGGCCGGTGGGGGCGGGGGCGGCGCGCAGGGACCCCTGCTGCGGCGACGGCCCTCTGTCCTGTCCCCTGGGAGGGCGCAGCGGCCCGCCCGCGCGGCTCTGGCCTCTTCCGTGTCTCTTTTGAGAAAAGAGTTTGGCCGTTAGACTCTAGGCTTAATAAAAACTCAGGCTGTTGGAGTGAGTGAGAAGCGGGTCCCTCACGCACGGCGCCCCAGGACGGGCCCAGAGCAGGACGCCGGGTGTCTGGGGCCCTGGACGCGGGGCTGGCCAGCCCGCAGCCTGGGATGGGGGGTGGCCGCTCCCGGGAGGAGCGTCCCTCGGGCCCCAGCCTGCCGGCTCTCCCCAGTGTGGCTCCGGCTGACCTGGGGCCCTTGTGTCCCGCTCTGTACCCCACTCTGGCAGCCGACTCGGGCTGCAGCGTTCCCAGGGCTCCCGAGGGCTCCGTGCACGGACGGGGCAGGGGTGCGGTCTTCCCAGGGACCGGGGCCTGGGCTGGGCTCCGAGTCCCCGCTGCCTGCCCTGCACACGCGTAGGGCCGGGCTCTTGGGGCCGACAGGCCTCCCCCCTCCTCCTCAGCAGGACGGGGTGGGAGCCGCGCCTCTTCTCAGGGCCCCTGCGGCCCCCACGCTGGCCCCGGCTCTGCGGTCTGTGACCCGCCTTAGGAGATGATCCTTCTAAGCTGTGTCTTCACCGCTTAAGGCTGCTTAGCGGCTTCCACAGAGCCTGGGGTCCTGTCGAAGCCTCGGAGAGCTCGTACCCGGCCCGCCCCTGCACGGTGACCCTTTGCAGGCCCCCTGGCCCTGGGGGGGGGGGCAGCGGAGTCCCCTCCCACAGCACGTGTGTCCTCAGGAACACGGGGCCCTGCCCCGCTCAGGCCCCTCCCCATCTGACCCCCGGGCCTCTGCCCTCCCCCACCCTGCGCACCTCCCCCTCCAGGCAGGCTCTGGTCCCAGACTTCTGTGGGGTCCTCCGGAGGCCCAGCAGGCGAGGCCAGGGCAGGGTCCCTGCAGGAGGGTGCCTAGGGTTAGGTGGTCAGTGCTGGGACCCCCGTGTGCGGGTCGGGAGCCAGTCCTGCAGAGTTGGGAGTCGGGTTTCACGCCGTGTCCTGTGCTCCCGGGCTGTGTGCCCAGCCCAGCTCTCCCCTTGCCAGGCTGGGGATACTGACCACTGCTGGTGTTTCTCTTGGTTCCATCCCCAAATTAAAAGAAAAAAAAAAATGCTAGACTTGCAGGTATCCCCACTGTGGAGGAGCAGAGGGGGAGCCTGGAGCTGGGGGTTCGCGTCCCCAGCAGGGCGGGCAGGAGTGCAGTCCGGAGGGATTCTGACGAATGGGGCCCTCCCGCGGGGTGCTGGGCACGGTGGGCCAGGGCCGAGCTCTCCGCATTGTTGTTCCCCGCCCCCCGGCTGCCCGTGGCCCCTGACCCTGGGGGCCGGTGTCATCGCCGAGACCGCTGCCGGGCGCACGGACTCTCTTCTCACTCGGGCACCGTCCTCGTTCCTCCGTGGACCCCATCTCTGCCTCTGCCTGCTCCCCACCCGGACCTGCGACCATGGCGGGTCTCGGGGCTCCCGCGCCGGGCTGAGACACGCGTCCCTGACGGGCAGGTCCCCGGCTGCGGTCCAAGGGGGCGATGCGCTGCTTCCTGGGGTCACTGCACTCTCGACCCAGGCTCCCGTCCAGTGACACGTGTGCCTCGTTTCTGCCCTTCTGCTGAGCTCCTGCGCAGAGCGCCATCTGGTGTGGCGCGTCGGCGGGGAGGCCGGGGCGCCCCGGGACACTCCTTCCAGCACCGGCCGCGTCCACTGAACCCGGCGTCTGTAACGGGAACCCTGCCGCAGAGCGCCGGCGCACATGCCACGTGCGAGCCGCCGGGGTTGGGTGTGCCAGGGTCGGCCCGCCGCCCGCGCTCCGTGGGGCAGCCCTGGGCTCTGGCAGAGAGGAGGCTGTGCGCCCCACGGAGCGCTGGAGAGCATGTCCGCGGCCCCACACGCTTCCTTGTACCCCCAGGGGCTGCCCTCCGAGCTGGGCTCCGGGTCGGCGGCTGGTGGCCGGTGCACGTTCGGGCCAGCCCGGCACACACCACAGGCCGCAGGGTCTGGGAATGGCGCCCTGGGTTTTCTCGGCCCTGGACGCCGGGGGCCCAGGCTCCCCCAGACTTGGTGTCTGCTGAGGCCACCCTCCGGGGAGCGCAGACCCTGGGGTCGCGTGGGGGAGGCCTCATGGGCCGCTGCGGCCTCATGGCCTCATGGGCCGCTGCGGAGCACCCTGTGCTGGAGGGCACCTGGGGGGTTAGGGTCTCGGCCCGAGCCCTGGAGGGGCGGGAGGCACATCCTGGCGGGCCGTCTTCGGTCCCTGGTGATGACGCGTGAAGCCAGTGTGGACTCCGGTGCTGAATTCTGTGGGCGGGTTCCTGTCTCTGGGGGATGAAGTTACCAGGACTGGGGGCCCTCGGTTGCGCTGAGGGCGTGTATGTCGCGTTCCTGCTGACCGTGCGCGTCGGCCGGTGGCCACGGGGCAGGCGGCGTCTCAGGCCCCTGCTGGTGACGAGCGGCCCGGAGCCGCTGGTCCTGTGTGTGCACAGGCCTTGCCCTGTTTTAAGAATCGGGTTATTTGCCTTCTTACTGTTGAGTTGTGAGAGCTCGTTGGTGATTCTGGATTTCACACGTGTGCCGGGCAGGTTTTCCTCTTTTATCATTTGTGTTTTGTGTATCTGAGAGATTTGCCTGATTCAGCCTCACAGGGATTTTATCTGTTTTCTCATAGAATTTTTGTGGTTTTGGGTTTTATTTTTTAAGATTTTACTTACCAGCGGATACGAACACGCACGGGTGTGCAGGGCAGGGAGAGGACTCCACGCCCAGCTCGGAGCCATCGGGGGCTTCATCCCACCACCCCGGGGTCATGACCTGAGCCGAAATCAGGAGTTGGCTGGTCAACTGCCTGAGCCACTCAGGCTCCCCACGGATTTTACCTTTTTTTTTTTTTTGAAGACCCTATTATTGGACGGAGAGCACGAGTGGAGGGTGTAGTAGAGAGAGGGGGAAGCAGGCTCCCCGCGGGGCAGGCAGCCCGACGTGGGACTCGGTCCCAGGGCCCCGGGACCACGACCTGAGCCGACTGCGCGCCCCGGGCGCCCCCGCGGGTCTCACTTTCAAGTTTGTGGTCCGTGCGCGGCGTAGGGTGGTGTGCGAGGTGAGGTTTGGGGCTGTCTTGTTCCGCACGTGCACGAGTGTCCTCTTATCCCTCGTCGAATGGGGTTTCCGCGCGCCTGCGGTTCCCGCCGCCGGTCCTCCCCGGAAGCCGTGAGGTCGGGTCCACGGTCTCCGACTGGGATGCCCGCTGTGATGCCCGGGTCTCCGCAGGACTAGATGGGCTTGTTGGGGGTTTTGACGGGGATGGTGTGAGCGCCTGCAGGCCGTTGGCGGAGAGTGGACCCCACGGCGCCGCGTCCTGCACACGGGAGTCCTGGGAGACTCGGTCTCGGCGCCGCGGTAAACTCTCCCGGGACGCAGCCTCCCTGGCGTGTTCAGGAGCTGCTAAGGGGCTGCGGCCGAGGTCCCCGCGCTGTCAGCCTGCAGCCCCCAGCTGGCGCGCGGTCCCGCTCGGCCGCGCTCAGAGCAGCACGCCAGTGCCCGAGCCGGGACCTCCCCTGCAGGGAAATCAGGGGGCCAGGGTGCACGCCGACCGAGTGCCGCCGCTGCTCCCCAGCTCGAGAGCAGACAGTGCTCAGGAAGGTGGGAGATGCACACGGGAGCATCTCATCACGGCTCCTGCCCGCGGTCTTCCCGACGCCGACGTGACCGCGCGGACGGTGCGTCCCTGGGCCGCGGGGCCGGCTGGCGGCATGCAGGGGTGCGGGGTCCCGTGCAGACCCGCGTGGGACAACTGCTCGTGGCGGGGAGCCTGCGCCTGCTCGTGGGTGCCCCCGCCCCGGCCCCGAGTGTGCCTCGGAGGACCGCGGCTGGCACAGGTGTGGCACGCGGGCCGCAGCAGAAACTGTGGGAGGCTCCCAACGGCACGAGCGCCCAGAGACCTTGCCCGAGGGGCTGGGGGCTTCATGGGGGCCGCGTGAGGCTCTTCCGCCTCGTGGGGCCCGTGGGTCGCCGTGACCTCCTTGGACCTCGTTTGTGTCACTGTCCTCAGACGCTGCGTAGACGCGAAGTACCTTCCCTCAACTCAGCCCGCAGAGCAGCAGCTCAGTGCGCAGCGGGGCTTAAATTTTACTGCGATTCCTTAAATCTGGGGGAGAAACTGAAATTCTGGGGGATGAGAAGGGCCGCTGTCACCTACCGCTTCCCCGTGAGGCCACGCTCGCGGGCTTGCTGACGGTGCTCCGTGAGGCCGCGGTGGGGACCACGCAGTCGGTGCTGCAGTGGGAGGCGGAGCAGGGCCCGACCCCCGCGTGCAGGGACGGGGCTCCTCCAGGGCTGCAGCGGGGGCTCCGTGGCCCTGGGCGCCGCGTGCACCGCAGGCCCCTCGCCACGGCTGGCTACGACCACTGTGGGCAGGCCGCAGGAGGCAGCACCAGAGCACGCGGGACCGGGGCCGGGCCTCTCGCCGGGACCCAAAGACAGCACCCGCGACTCTCCAGGGCCACTGGGGACCGGACGCTGCGGCGTGCGCGCGCGAGGCGGCCGTGCCGTCACGGTGCTGTTTGCAGGCTCCGTGGAGTTTTCTCACCGGATGTGAGGACGGGATGCGTCGGCGGCACCGCAGCGGGCGGCACGGTGGGTCCAGACGGTGCCCGGCACTGACCTCGGGCCCCAGGGACACAGGAGGTCCCCCCCGGAGCTCCGCTAAAGCTCCGCACCCAGTGCTCACCACCCCCTTTGTCGTTGTGCCAGAAGGTCTGTGGCGATGCTGCCTTCCTGCCTGCGTGGCGTCCTGGGCGGGACCTCCTGCCCCGCGCCCCAGGCCCTGGAGCCTGCCCCGGACTGGCCCCACGTGCAGCGGGGTCCTATGTGGGCCGATGTTTCGCCGCCCTCTCGTGTGCACTGGACGGCCGGTCTTGGCTGGGGGGACGCTCCTCGGCGCCCTGCACCTGCTGCCGCGCGGGTCCGTGCGCTGCGTCCGGGCCGACTCGGGATGTCTGCACAGCCTGCGCCCGGGGGGTCCTGCCCGGGGCTGTGCCTGCCGCACCCCTTTCCTTGTAGGACTGGCGCCGTGTGTGGCGGAGGGACCGTCCCCACGCCCCTGGTTGGGAGGAGAGCGTGGGTGCGAGGTTAGCCGGGGCCTGAGCTGGGCCCGGCGGTGCCCCTGCCGTCCAGGTTGCTGGAGAGTTTTTGTCAGGACTGTGCGCCGGCCCCACGTCCGCCCAGACCTGCCTGCTCGTTGCACGGCTGTGGTCTCCGACGTTGGGCCAGCCTTGCGTTCTCCCTCGGCCCCGGGGCTGTGGTCCCCGCGTCTGCTGTCCGTGGAGCGGGCATGGGCCCCGTGTCGGGTCCCCCCTTGGGTGTTGGCTGGGTTCCCCAGGGACACACCTGGGCCCGGAGGGCCGCCTCTTCTTTCTCTCTTTTTATTTTGTTAATTTTTATTTTCTTGGTTGCACTTGGAAGGTTTTTTTTAACCTGTGAGCTAGTATCTTTTTTTCTTTTAAAGATTATTTACTTGGGAGAGCAGAAGTGGGGGAGGGGCAGGGGGAGCAGCAGACTCCCCACCAAGCGAGGAGCCCGATGCGGGGCTCGATCCCAGGACCCCGGGGTCACAACCTGAGCCGCCAGGCACTGCGGAGCCCAATTTCTTTTCTTTAACGGGAGCAGGGTTACCTGTCTCCCCAGAGCGGGCTGGGGGGCTTGCCCAGTTCACCCGAGCGGCAGGCCTCCTGGCGCAGAGCCGCGCCCCCCACGTCAGCCCCACCTGAGGGTTAGCTGCTCACCGGTTATTTTGGGTTATTTTCGTGAGTGGCTTTGGATCCTGAGGTTGTTCTCTGTTGGTCAGTCCCGTGTGCTGCTGCTCTGGTCTCTGTCTTGGGTTACTTTTCTCATCGACCGAACTGTAGTCGCCACCAAACCCACTCCCCTGAAGCCTGCAGTTCTGAGTGGTGGGGGGCCGCTCGTGGGGGGGCCGCCCACCAGGATGGGGCACTCGCGGGGGGGTGCCTGCCAGGATGGGGGCCGCTCGTGGGGGGGATACCCACCAGGATGGGGGGGTGCTCGCAGGGGGGGGGTGCCCGCCAGGACGGCCCTGGGCCCTGGAGGCCTTGGCCAAGCCATGTGCCTGCGTTGGGAGCTAGTGGGGCTTCTCCTGGACTGTGACCAGTTTAGACAAGAATAACAGCCTCAGTCTCATTGGTTCCTTAGTTTGTTAGAATGAAAGTTTTGTTGAAGACTGATATAACTTTGTATAAAAACGGCTTTTTGAGCCACAATTTACAAGATAAAATTCATGCATTCCGAGTGCACTGGCAGGTGAGCCCCCTTGGGTGCAGGGGAGGGGCATGGGGCAGGTGAGTCCCCTCGGGTGCAGGAGAGGGGCATGGAGCAGATGAGCCCCTTCGGGTGCAGGGCAGGTGAGCCCCCTCGGGTGCAGGGCAGGGGCATGGGGCAAGTGAGCCCCCTTGGGCACAGGGCAGGTGAGCCCCCTCGGGCACAGGGCAGGGGCATGGGGCAAGTGAGCCCCCTCGGGCACAGGGCAGGTGAGCCCTCTCGGGCACAGGGCAGGGGCATGGGGCAAGTGAGCCCCCTCGGGCACGGGGCAGGTGAGCCCCCTCGGGCGCAGGGCAGGTGAGCCCTCTCGGGCACAGGGCAGGGGCATGGGGCAAGTGAGCCCCCTCGGGCGCAGGGCAGGTGAGCCCCCTCGGGCGCGGGGCAGGTGAACCCTCTCGGGCGCAGGGCAGGGGCATGGGGCAAGTGAGCCCCCTCGGGCACGGGGCAGGTGCACACGGCCCGTGCTTGGCCGCAACAGGGGCAGGTGCTGGTTTGAGCCCCCAGGACATGGGGCGTCTTGGCGTGGGGCTGGGCTAGGTGCTCCGGCAGAGGCTGTGCTCAGTGTGGCATTTGGCTGTGTCCCGACCTTAACCAGCTTCAAGCTACACATGCCTCCTGCCTGGCCGTCTCCTGCAGAGCTGTGCGGGGAGGGCCTGTGGGCCTCGTGTGGGCACCGGCGGACCGGCCGGCGTTCCTGGTGCTGGCTCCGCCCCAGCTGCCGTGGGGCACCTGCGACATGAGGGCATCAGCCAGGCGGCTGGCCTGGCAGCTGGGTGGCCTCGTGCTGCCATGGGCTTTCCCCAGGAGCCCGCCAGCCTCCCTGAGACAGAGCCCAGGCCGCCCATTGCAGAGCCGGAGGGACACTCGGAGTGACGTGGTATTCTGGGGCACGTCTGGACCGTGCGTCCCATGAGCTCGGCCTCTGCTCGGGAAGCTCTGGTCTCCGTTCGCTGCTGGGTGTGCATGGGGGGGGGGCGCGGTGCAGGGCCCGGCGGGCCCCCCGGTGAGCCGACGTGGTGTCTAGGACCACTGGTGGCTGTGCTCACTTGCCCACCCGCCGGGTGGTGTGACTGGGGCCCCCCTTTCAGGCCAGCAGCACCTAGGGAGCTGTCCCAGGGGAAGCGGCAGTCTGGCTGCCACAGCGTGTCCCAGGAGGGACGGAGGTCTTGGGGGCTGGTGTGGGACCCCTGGGATGGGGGGTGGCTGCAGACTTCCGCCGGACACAGTCCCTTCTCCCGGTATCTTGGACCCGTGCCCGGCACCAACCAGCGTGTCTCTGGTTCCCGCATCTCCCCACCGACATGCTGGGGTCACCAGCTCCTTCATTCCCTCCTGTTTCCTGGCCCCTAGAAGTGAGGGCGTGGGGGTGGGGGGATCAGGGCCCCAGTGGTCCCCGGGGTTCAGTGCTGTGGGGTGACCCTCTCTACTCTCTACTCCTGTTTGCAGACTACGTCTATTTCGAGAACTCTTCCAGCAACCCGTACCTGATCCGCAGAATTGAGGAGCTGAATAAGGTAGCGTGTGCACCTGCGGCCTGCAGGCCTGGGGCTTCGGGGCTGGCCCCAGACCCTTTGGTCCATTTGTCCCCAGGGTCACTTGTCTGGACTTGGGTCCTTCTTCTTGGAGAATTGGTCAGTGGGGTCCCTGCGGCCTCATAAAAAGGTGCGCTCAGCGGGACAGGACTGTCCAGAACGCGTTCAGGCTGGACACCCTGTGGGGTCCCCCTGGCTGGGGGTTCCCTGCCCACCTACCGCCTCTTTCCCACTCACCGAGGCACCTTCTTCCCCCTCGCTCCAGGCCTGCAGAGGTGTGGGCCGCCGGCCACCCTCCCCGCCTCTCCTGCTGGCCTGATCGGGGGCCTTCTGGGCCACGCAGGGGGGCGAGGCCGGCGGGTCCTGCGAGGCCGGCAACCCTGGGTCCTCAGGCTCTCTGACCTTGTGGCTCCTCCTTGCCCGTGGCTCCTGTGGGCCAGGGCTGCTGCGGCCCCTCCCTGGGCCGACCTGCTGTCTCTGACTTGTGGGGGAAGACCTCAGGCCGGGGATTCTTGGGATCGGGGTGGTCAGGGTGCCGGTCTCCTGAAGATCAGACGTGGTCGCAGCCCACCACCAAGAGCCTCCTGCTGCGTGTGCCCACGGGGTGGGGCGGGCCTGTGCCCTCGAGGCTGGTTGGAGCAGCCTGGCAGCCTGTGGAAGGCCCGGGGGTGGCAGGGCCAAGGTGAGTGCCCAGGACGTCGTGGGGCCCCTCCTGGGACACGTGCCCTGCAGACACCTTGTTGGTGGGAGCCTTCTGGCCGGCCCGAGAAGGGGTGGGTGGCCTGTCCGCACCCGTGGTCACCCACGCACCTGTCGGCACGTGCTGACCGGGGTCTCCTTCCGTGGCAGCGGCGAGCATGGTGGAGCCACTGGGGCCGCCCTGCAGTCGCTGTGGGTGCTGGTCTCGGGGACCCGGGCCCTGACCCGGCCGGCGCGGCCGCTGCCCCTTGCTCTGGCTGTGATGCCGAGAGGGCAGGCCGCACTGCCCGTGGCGGCCAGGATGGCGCAGACAGCAGGGGCCTAGCCCAGCAGTGGCCACGGCCAACGCCGTGTCTGTGTCCCTGCGGCCCCGCTACAGGTCAGGTCGGGGGCGGGCAGCTGGGGGACCGCGATGGCGCGAGATGTCCCCCGGCAGCAGGCATTCCAGGTGGGAGCCCTTGGGACCCCCCCTGCACCAGGGAGGGCGAAGAGCAGGGGTAGCCGAGCCGGGCAGCAGGTGCTGGTCTGCAGGCGCGGGTGTGGGCGGGGTGCATCCTCCGCCCCCAGGCCCCACCAGCCTCCCCTGCCGCCCTGTGGGACGTGGGGCTCGGCCCTGGCCGGAGAAGTGGACTCGGGTCCACCCAGCAGGCACGGTTCCAGCAGGGGCTGCTAGGAGGTCCGTTGGCAGGCCCTCCTGGTGGGGCCACCTCACCCACGGGACCCCAGGACCCCAGGGCCCCTCGGACACGGGAGAAATGGCTCAGACAGAGGCAGCAGGTGTTCAAAGGACGCCTTGGACCTGGAAAGCCACGTCCGTGCCCACGGAGAGAAGCAGCTGGCGGAACGAGCCGCAGAAGAAACAAAGGGCCCCAGCAGGAGCGCTGGTGCCACAGAGAAAGGGGCCTGGGAGGCAGTGGGCGGCACGTCCAGGGTGCGGGGGGGGGGACCCAGAGCTGCTTGTTGGCCGGCATAAAATGGGAGCCCGGGGTTCGCTGAGGAGCTGAGGGTGCCCTGGGACCCCGGAGTCCAGTGTGCAGTCCGCGGGCAGTGCAGGGGCGAGGGCTGGGCCGGCCACGGGTCAGGGTGGGTGACAGGTGGGGACAGGCAGAGCCAGCACGGAGGGGGTGTTGGCAGGGGGCAGGGGCACTGTGTTCTGCCCTTTTCCGTAAATGGAAAATAATTTCAAAATGAGTCCTTACAGACCCATAGCAGCGGTCCTGTCGCATTTGGGGTCTGCGAGGCGTCCTGCACAGCCTGGCTGTGTCAGTGAGGTGACCCCGGGCTGGGCCTTCGAAGTAGTTGTTGAGGTTTCTTCTCAGAACCGCGCTGGTCTGGGGGACTGGGGCAGGGGGTGAGGAGGCGTGGGGAGGGGCCTGGGGGGGCAGCCAGGCCAGAGGTGCCCAGAGGGCAGCAGAGGCTGGCAGGGAGCCCTGGAATTGCAGAAGCTCAGTGTTTGGTTTGGAACGTGAGATGTGGGAGTCTCAGAAAAGTACGACAGAGCAGTGAAGGTAGAGCATGTGGGGCCGAGGCTCCCTCGGCCCACAGAGCCTGCCCCAGCCCTGCACACGGGCTGCCCCCTGCCTGGGGCCGTGCAGACCGCAGCTCGGGTCGGGGGTGGGGCCCCCAGGAGCCTGAGCGCAGGGAGGAGAGCTGGTGGGCGAGGGAGTCCCGGGTGCGCCTGAGCCAGGCCTAGAGTGGGGCCGCATTCCCCCTCCCCGCCGACACGGGGCCTCACCCCCACGCCCGTGTGGCCCTGGCGACGGTCCTGGGCGTCCCCGGCCCAGTGGGTGCGGCTCATCTGGCCCCGGGGTGGCTCCTGGAACCGTCCCTGGGAGACACATGGTGGCCTGGGGTCTGTGGCTGGGGCAGCCTCGGGAACCCTTTGAAAGCAGTGTCCCCGAGTCTGTGCTGGCATGGCAGGTTTAGTGTCCGTGCACTGCCGACTGCGCACCCCCCGCACCCTTGCTGCCCCTCATTCTGATACTTGGTACGAGAGTCCCTGTTCTCTGGGTGGAGAACTGCGGCCACTGTCGGGGCCAGCAGCTGGTTCTGCCTGCGCCGCGAGCCCACTGGGCCGAGTCCCCAGACTTCTTTTTGTTTTTTTTTAAACATTTTATTTATTTATTCAACAGAGAGAGGCACAGTGAGAGAGGGAACACAGGCAGGGGGAGTGGGAGAGGGAGAAGCAGGCTCCCCGCTGAGCAGGGAGCCGATGCGGGGCTCGATCCCAGGACCCTGAGATCATGACCTGAGCCGAAGGCAGACGCGTAATGACTGAGCCACCCAGGTGCCCTGAGTCCCCAGACTTGTTGAAAGATTATTCGTTTCATGGAATTAAATAACAAACTTTGAATTGTGAAGACTGTTTTGTGTAATGATAGATCGGCGCTGAGCCGTACGGAGCCGCAGTGTGAAGCCCCGTGAGTTGAGAAAAGCTCCCTACTTGCTGTGACTCCCCCGGCGTCCTGGCCTGCCCCATACTTGGGGAGCTCTTCGAGGTTCTCAGAAACATCTCCGAGCACTGGGGCGTCCACTGCTTGCTGCAAGCCCCTCACGGGTTGCTTCTGTGTATTTTTTCAAAATTGACGTATTTGGGAGAGGCAGAGCGCAAGGGGTGGGGGGCGGTTCGAGCAGGCTCCCCGCTGAGCACGGAGCCCGCCGTGGGGCTCGATCCCACGACCCCGGGATCACGACCTGAACTGAACCCCAGAGTCGGGCGCTCACCAGACTGACCGCCCCCGCCCCCCCGGCGCCCCTGGCTGCTTCTGTTTCGGCGCCGGGGTCTGCTTGGGGGCCTGCTGGCCTTGGTCAGGCTCAGAGGGGTGCCTGGAAGACAAGTGCTCTGGGGGCCAAAGGCACAGCAGGCTTTGGCCGAGCTCGGGCGTGGCTGTGCGTTCTGGTGACCAGATGTCCGCCAGGTTCTGGCCCTGAGCAGGCAAGGCCTGGGGGAGGGGCACAGAAGCCGGCGGGCGTGAGCCCACAAGGTGGCACGGGAGGGTGGGGGGAAGGTGGACCCTGAGGGCATAGGAGCCTGGGCTGGGCTTAGGGCCCCCCCGCTCAGGCCTGCTGGGAGCGATCCGTCGGGGGCGCTTGTCCTCAGACCCCGCCTTGCTGTTGCAGACGGCCAACGGGAATGTGGAGGCCAAGGTGGTGTGCTTCTACCGCAGACGGGACATCTCCAGCACCCTCATCGCCCTGGCGGACAAGCACGCCAGTGAGTCTCGGCCTGGCCCACGGGGGGGAGGGGGAGCCCACGGGGGGCCCGGGGCGTGGCCGTGTCTGCGGGCGTCCGAGGGTTGGCTCTCAGGGTCCCGGGTGCCCGAGGCCTCTCCGCGCCTGTGCCTGGGCCCCCCGCTGTCCTGCAGCCTGTGGACCCCCGGCCCGGCATGCTTCCCTGGGGCTCTTGCTCACGTGATTAGTTTGGGGGAGCACTCCCCGGGTGTTATAGGGGAGGGGTGGGGGCAAGGCCCTCATTGGAAGGTTGCCAGTGCCGCTTGGAGCTGTGCTTTCGGAAACAGAGCCCGTCTGTAGCTGGGACCTGAGTCTCAGAGGCCCAGACGTGCGGGGACTCCCAGCAGCTTAGCATAAGCCCCGGGACCCCCTCCCAGCCGGGGGCCGGCGTGCCCGCTCTCAGACAGGTGGCCACGGTCTGGGGACTGGCCCACATCTGCTCGCGGCCCCTCCCGCCAGCAGCGAGGGGGGCCGTTCCCAGGGTCCCCGTCCTCGGGGTGGGAGCTGCCTGGGCCTGGGCTGGGGTTCTGCCTTGGCAAGGGGACGGCCCCCAGCGGGCGTGGAGGGTGCCTGCCGCTGGTCCCCAGGTGCTGGCCTACGAGGCCGTCCCGCCCAGGACAGGTGCTGTTCTCGTGAGGTGTGCAGGTGTGTCTGGGCGGGCGTGGGCTCCCCCTGTTCCTCTGGGTTGGGGGGCGCCCTCTGCCTGTGCCCCCAGCAGGCTGCTGTGAGAGTCTGGACGGCCAGGCCGCACTGGCCTCCACCCTGGGTCCAGGACTGGCTCTCCCAGGGCCTCCGGGAGGAGGGGGGAAGCACTGAGGTGCCCTTAGGGGCCCTGCCGGAGCTGGCACTTTCCAGGGGAATGGCCCCCAGGTGACCGCCCTGGGGGACGTCTGTGCTCATGGGGCAGCTGTGGGTCTGGGCCTTGGTGCGCTGCAGCCCTCTGGTTTCATTGGCCAGCGTGCACTCGAGATGCTGGCGGCCCTGAGTCCAGTTGTAGATGATGAAGCCCCCCCCCCCCCCGGAGGCATGAAAGGTGGGACTCGGGGATCACCATTGACTTGGGGTGTTGATGCTTGACAACCTCCTCACCTGTGTCTGCTGCCTGGCCCTGAGGGCCACGGTCCTCAGCCCCCGGTACCTGCTGGTCCGTGGTGGCCCCGGGGCCGGTGGGGCACCGTGGAGGTCAGCTGGGGGGGCAGTGGCCTCAAGGCCCCCTGAGCACTGCAGCGGGCTGTGTGACGGGGTCCGTCTCCGGCCCGTGCTCCGTGGGGCCGGCTCAGCTGGTGTGGCCTGCGGGGGGCGCCACCTGCCGTTTTGGCCGGGCTCCAGCCGCGGGTCACGGGTGGGTGTGCAGTCACTCTGCGGCCCCTTCTTCCGGGAGGGAGAGACCCAGGGAGCCCACTGCTCAGTCCGGGAGGTTGACGGGGTTTCTTGTCGGTCTGGGGGCCCAGAGACAGAAGCCCCTGCATAGGCTAGATGCCCCACACACAGCTGACCCCGGGCCACTGGGTGACCCACGGCACTGAGGCCTCCCTGGGATTTCCCGGCCGCTCTGTGCTCAGCCCTGAGCCTGCCAAGGGAACTGCAAAGGCCTCTAGCCACAGCTCCCCGCCCCTCGCCTTGTACCCCGGCCTTCCGTGCGCACACCTGACCTGTCCTGAGAGCGGGACCCTCTGCCCTGGGGGGACAGCAGGTGCAGCTGACTGGCCCGCCCTGGATGCCCCCGAGCAAGCTGCTGGGGGAGCTCGGAGCCCCCAACTTGGAGCCCGGGACCAGGCCGGTGCCCCACACGAACCCAGAGGCAGGTGCCCCAGGCCGCCTCCCCAGCTGTGACTCCCCGGGCTCCTGGAGGTTGAGCCCTGGGAGGGCTCGGAGCGCTGGGGTGGGGCACAGGGCTCTCTGCCGGTCTCCTGAGGGTGCTCATGGGACCCAGGCCCTTCCCACTCCGGCCGTCACTCCTCACCCCTGCTGAGGGCGGTTCTGATGGGCGGGGTCTCCGAGCCACGGTGGGCTTGTGTCAGGCTGGGGAGCCGCCCAGGATGGCTGTCTGGCCCCGTTCCTAGCCATGCTGCCCAGACCCGAGGTGCCGTCCCAGGATGGGCGTGAACAGAAGGGGGCTGGCTGGACATCGGTGATGTCCACAGGCTGGACATGCAGTGTGCTCGTGGGGTCTGCGGGAGTGGCAGGGAGGTGCAAGGTCAGCAGTGTGGACACTCGCGCTCCTGTGGCCCACCCACCTGGAGCAAACACAAGACCCCCTCTCCCTGGGGGTCCTGGCTCCTGTGTGAGCCAGGGCGCCTGGGGACTTCCCTCAGTCACCGCACGGGGGCAGCAGAGGGCCACGCGCCGACTGAGCCCCGGATAGAGACCTGGGGTTGCCCAAGTGCTGCCCAGGTGTGGGAGCCCCACGCAGTGGCCGACCTGGGCATGGCCCTGCCCTCACACAGCCCCCACGCCCCCTGACACGCCCACCCCACCCCAGACCTCCACTGTGCCTCCAGGGGCACCACACCCACAGTGCCACGTGCTGGGCTTCCTTACACCCCAACACGTGCACGCACACGCACACGTGTGTGCACACACATGAATCCTAGGTGCTCCCTGTGGGCATCGTTGCCCAGCCCTGCAGGCCGAGCTCCCCGGGTCGGCCCGTGTCTACCCTGCCCTCTGGGCTCCCCGTCCCTACAGTGTGTGGGCGGCCGGCCAGGCAGGGCTCCGGTGCTGACCCGCCGCCCGGCGCTGTCTGTCTGTCTGTGTCTAGCCCTGTCAGTCTGCTATAAGGCCGGAGCAGGGGCCGACAACGGCGAGGAAGGTAAGAGCCAGGGCCGCGGAGGGGCCGCACGGGCGGGGGCGGGGCGCGCAGGCTCACGGGACCCCCCGCCCGTCAGGAGAGGTCGAGGAGGAGATGGAGAACCCCGAGATGGTGGACCTGCCTGAGAAGCTGAAGCACCAGCTGCGGCACCGGGAGCTGTTCCTGTCGCGGCAGCTGGAGTCGCTGCCCGCCACCCACATCAGGTAGCCGGCGGCCCGGAGGGTGCCCCAGGGCCCCCCCGCCCCGCTGACGCACGCCCTCCTCTTGCAGAGGGAAGTGCAGCGTCACCCTGCTCAACGAGACCGAGTCCCTCAAGTCCTACCTGGAGCGGGAGGTGAGGCGAGCCGCAGGGTCCCCGGGGTCGCGTGTGCACCCTTGGCGGACCGGCCGGGGCAGGGCCGGGAGAGGGCGTGGCAAGGACCGAAGCTGGTCAGGCAACGAGAAAGGCTCCTGTTTCCGTAAAACCAGAAGCGGCAGCCTCGTGGGAGGCTTGGAGCCACACAAGCAACGTTCTTGTCCCACAGACGAGAGCGGGAACCTCGCGTGTTTGTAGGGGGCTACCCACCGAGCCCCCGACTTGTGGCCGTCGAAAACGCTCCAGACAACGCCTGTGTCCGTGGGGGGGCAGACGGGGTCGGGGGGCTGGGGGGCTGGCGGGAGGGACAGGTGAGGGGCGGGTGGCCCGTGGCATGCGTGTCCACAGCCACGGCGCCCTCACCCTCGCACTGCGCAGCGCCTGGCGGGGGGATGGGGTCGGGAGTCCCGGGAGCTGCCCGCAGGGGGCAGGCCCACAGTCAGTCCTGCAGAGCAGGCGGCGGGGCTCAGCGGGGCGGGGAGAGCGGGGTGCTGGCGGAGCCTCCCGGGACCCACTGCCGGGCCTGTGCCCGGCGGCCCGCGTGTGTCCCAAAGGAGAGGCCAGCTGTCCTGCCGGTGTCCATGCCCCGGCTCAGGGTGCACCTCGCTGTTGCGAGTGAGGAAGCAGGCCGCTGACCCTGGTGGAGATGCTGTGATTGTGTCCACCTCCGGCCTCCGGGGTCAGCGGGAGACCCAGCACCCTAGCCCCTCGCGGGTGCCGACCAGCTGGACACGGTTTCTGAGAAACTCGGCCGCACGTCCGACGCAGGCAGCCGGGGTCAGAAGGGCAGGCCACCCTGGGCGTCAGGTCCAGAACATTCTGTGGCCCCACGTGAGCAGCTCTCTGGCGTCTGTGTCGCTGACAACGCACTCTGGGTGTTCGGCCCGCCGACCGGCAGCGCAGTCCGGGCACCTGCCGCAGCTCCGGCCTTCACGGCGGCCGCGGTCCTGCGGGGCGGGCTCCAGACCAGGCCTCGGGCGCCCTGCTGACACCGTCTCCTGTGCTGTCTTTCAGGATTTCTTCTTCTATTCTCTAGTCTACGACCCCCAGCAGAAGACCCTGCTGGCCGACAAGGGAGAGATCCGCGTGGGAAACCGGTACCAGGCGGACATCACTGACCTGCTGAAGGAAGGTAGGGCACAGGGGG